>OMNN01001979.1:0-11546 GCA_900302755.1 Chromis chromis | reverse complement strand
TTAAACAATGTAATAAATACAGTCAAATTTAACTAATAGCATAAATATTAACACAGAGTATGATTTTTGATGCTATTATAAGTACATTTCACTCTACTTTTTTATTGCACTCTTTGCAATCTACCTAAACTGCAGCACTGTTAGATTCTATTAGTCTTTAGTGGTTTGATTCACTAAATTGCTTCAAAATAGCTAATAATTAAATATTATTACTGAAAATGGAAATTAGTCTTATCCCCTATATAATCTCAGAGTATCTTTGTCTCAGACCGATGATGGGATCGATAAGATAATGGAAAATTATCATTTCCCCCACGTGGAACAGATGGATATAGAGAAGAATAGGAGATCTTTCACTGTCTTAGCACGATTTCTTAGTATGTATCCGTGTAATTTCCTCGGAGCTAAGTAGACCCATCAGTGTCCAGCTTGCTTTCCCCCTTCATTGCACTCACAGGGTGCTTTCTCCTTTGTTCCCCATGCACAATGGATAAGCTTCTGGCTTTGTCCCTCTGGGGCTTTTTGATTCACTTGAAGAGAGCCAGAACAGATACCTCAAGCGATGGCAGGGCATAGCATGTCTGTGCAAACTAAACACAGTCTCTGCAGAAGTCATTCTTGCTTTAACTGATCAAACAACTCAGAGGATGTAACCCTGCCGACGAATGCGATATGAGTTCAATAAATTGATCAAGTCACTGTGCTCGGATGAAGAGCACAATGATAAATGCAGATGTTTCAGAGGCAGTCCTTTTTTTATTGATGTTCCTGAAGTATGAAAGATATGTTCTGTTATTTTGAAATGTAATTTTGATTTGATTACACAAAAACACTAGAGGCACACTCGGGCTCAAGAATTGCTCTAATAGACTCCGGAAAACACTGTCATGGACCACAAGTGTGCAGTCAATGTATTTATGTGTGGCAATACTTTTTTTTTTTTTTTTTTTACTGTGCTTCCTTTGAAATAAGAAAAATGAGGTAAAGGTAAACAATGGCTACAACATGAAAAACAGCTTTAAGAAACGGGTCCTAATACAGCAATAAATTGCGGTGGCTCACAAAGCTAAATGAAAAAAAATAAGGCATAGGTTTGAAATTCCCCAGCTTGTTTGTCTGGCTGAGCGGCCTTAATTTGGTTGTATCGCATTTATGCCTCATGGTTGATACTGAGCAAGATGAATCATTGTAAAATATGAGCCAGATCAGCTGCTTGTTTCCTGGAGGTAAAAGCTTGTAAGACCACTGGTAAATACACCCAGAAGAGAGCATATCCTCTGAGATAAAGAGGAGTAAAAGCAAGAGAAAATGGTAGAGAGGTCGGGGTGGGAGGATGTTGCGCACATTCCTCTCAGCTTTTTTAAAAATGTATTTATTCCTGATACGGTATTCTATGTGTTTGTGTGTGCATGTATGTGGATTTTGGGAAGTTTTTTATGTTATATATAGTACAGTATGTGGTTAACTATCTTTAGGACCTCACATTTTGCCAGCCCTTAATCTCCTGCCAGTCATCTAGATCATCTAAAAGTGCTGAGAGGCTGACCCCCCAATACGCAGTGTCTGAAATCAGAGCAAGATCTTTGCAGTTGTAGCACATTTCTGAGGCCAGCTAATACCCTCAGAACAATCTGCAGGTCTCTGATAATGGCTTGTAAAATCTTTCATCTTGACATAAGCTGGCATATGCTGAGTGGCTCCACATGTTTATCTTAAAGCAACAAAAGCAGGGCCAAAACATGTAAGGTAATCACTTCAAAGACCTCTATGCTTGACTCCAGCGTTAGATCCTGTTTTCTTTCTAATCAGCCATTGACCGAGTGGGCATTACGTGCATCCGAAATTAGTTTACGAAAAAATGTTGCTACAGTATGTTGGGGAGAAGCAAATTGGGTCTTTGCTCCTGAGAAATGTTGTTGGAGAAAATAAGCTTTGTAAAGCAAGACCTAAATTAGCCCAACCTTTGATGACTTTCTCTTGAATAACCAGCTGACTACTGGCATGAATAATGGCACCAAACCAATCTGAAAAGTTCCTGTCCACCACAGTATCCCACTTATTTTACAAACTACGTCCAAATGGAGCCAGACTTATGTGAGCTTAACTTCCTGTATTATGTCTTTGCTTTTGTCTTTGGTCACCCTTAAAAGAAATGAAGCTTATCTTTTAAAAAAAAAAAAAACTTCCTTTGGCATCTACGGGGCAGAATAATAATCAAGCCTCTAACCCTGTTTCAAATGAAAATATAGATTACCCAGTTTTGCTTAGGATGTTGCCAGGCAAAAAACTGCAAATGATGCTATTCCAGGAAATGCAACCAGTGCGTTAAAAACAAGCCTTTCTTTGCTGTAACTGTCGGGGAGGTTCACGTGAACAGAACGAGGGACGAGAGACAGAAACTGTGACGGGACATGAACCTCCCCTGTTGAGTAATGAAATTAAATGACAGCTCTTGAGCGAGGAAGGGATGCTGAGAGAGAGAGTGCAAGGGAGAGAGAGAGGGGGTGGGGTGGGGGGATTTTGTCCAGCCAGGAAATTGAAGCCATCACAAGCAAATTGAGTTCAGGTCCTTTTGGTGGGCAAGAGCAGACCAATCAATTTGGCCTACTACTCAGTGCCTGTCAGCCTCACAGAAGGACACCTTGGCATCCAATAATAGGAGCACAGTAAACAACTGAAGCCCTGGCTCAGTTAGTCTCAGCTAACAGCTAGCTATCCATAGTAATTTCTCCTCAGGGGAAACAAATATAAGACAGTAGTGTGCATTGTTCTCATATGAGCTAAAGAAATCAATGCATTGCAGTGTTTTATGTGGCTACTGGTTAATGGGTGCCAAGTTAAAGGCTGGACCACTTCCTCTTTGCTGCGGCGTCTGTTCACGTAGAGAACAATGCTTGTCATAAGATGAAAAAACGAAAAAAAACATTTCATCTTCATATCTCTCACTTCTCTGAGGACACAAATAACGGTAAATGAAAACAAGACACAACCTCTGTCATTAAATAAATCATATCAAGCCTCTCTAGGTTGGAACCACATTTTAATGAGCCTTGTTTGGCCTTTCCCTTTTGCTAATCTTTGGACAGTGACACAACATTCTTGCTAATTATCTCGATTACACAGCAGGAACGTACTACATCACAGTTCTGAGGCAACAGTCGACGAGGGGTGGAATCATACAACCCCAAAGGCCTAATTATCTCTGTTGGTTCCCAATTAATCCATTAAGTTGTTTTGGCTCAGCTGCAAGACCTGAGGCACCATTTTATATACCAATACATTGCACCATCACACAGCCATATTACGTGAGCTTTTGTTTTGGCGCAGCTCACTGTTCACACGCTGCCCTTTCTCTTACCTTCAAAGTGTCTTAACAAATACGTCTAGGAAGGCACAATGAGTTCAATCCATACCCTTTCTTTCAAGAGCATATTCTCATTTTGCAGAAATCCAGAGAAGCCCACATTCAATTTAAAAGGAGGCACAGTTGTTCAGAAAATGCCACTCCTGAATCCTTTTATTTCCATCGTGGAACCCGGTGTGGTTTTATAGCCTCTCAGCGCTGTCTGTACTGGCTTACTATGATGAAGTTGCAAGGCTTACCATATGTAAAACTGCACTGATGGTATTGATGACTTGCAAAGCAGTCAATAATCGTTTATGTGATAAGCCACTGGACTTGTGGGGGAGGCTGAGAAAAGGCTTCAGGGGCAAGACGGGTTATGAGATTCATGGTGATACAGGCTGTAGACATTAAGTTTGTTTACACGCTGCCAGTGAGCCATTGGAGTCAGCTCTCGTGAATGATTGTTTGAATATTGCAGCTGTCTCTTTAAACTAATATTGTGACTCTCACCCCAGAATTTTTTATTTTTTTCTCTTGGTCCTGTCTGTCATCCCCATTTTCTTCACACCAATATTATCTTTCTCCCCTTGCTGTTCTGTCATAAATTGGTAACAAGGGATGGTGAGAGGAAAAAAAAACAAAAAAACAATATACATCGCCTTTTTATATGATGGCAATGCTGTGTCCCAGTTGGAATATTATTTGGCAGGTTGTAAGAGGATCCCAAGCGAGCACATGCAAATTTACAAACACTTATATTGCAGTTGTTCCGAGTCTGTGCCATTTAGTTTTCTTTTATATGGATAGGGAATGGAGGTACTCGTCTTTACCAAAACAGCTGAGCTTGTGTTACAGCTTATGTAACTCGCAGACATCCTTGTTTTTCTCTCTCTAGGGATTTTATTACTAGATGTGTAATAAGTTATTGCTCCAGGATATTCTTCAACAACAAACATTATTTTGAGTGTATATCCATGAGTTGGAAAACACATCTTTGTGCCAAACTAAAAAAAAACATTACTGAGGAAGGAATGGCACCTTCGTATTATGGGGGTGTGTGACAAGTCTGCAGCCGTAACTACGAATTCTGCATCTGTCTTTAACTGATTGTGGGATTTACTAGCATTAAGTGACAGGATTTAAATGGGCTCCTTTACTTTGTAATACAGCAAAAATGAATGACTATTTGAGAATTGGTCAATCTGTCATACTAGAAATGTTATTTATTTATTTTTTCCTGCCACGCTAGCAGTCCTATCACTGATTTTAACTGTGGGATAAGTGCTGGAAGCAGCCCTGCCTTAGATGTGCTTTTATTACTCCATAGAGTTCCATTACACCTTTCTAAAACTGTGGTTCTCTAAATTGATTCAGTCAGCTGTTTCAGCTGCAATGGGGGGAATCATGCTATTTTCAGAGTTTTGGCCATGGGAAAGTCCACAGTTTTGATACGGTACCAGTTTGCACTCTTTTTTGAACAGTTTACACTGAATGCATCACTTCAGACAGCCTTGTCAATGCTGTCAAAAAAATTATTAAATACCCAGTTAGAGCATATATCATTCTGTTGTCTAATAATGAAACCATATTATATACTATCATTCAATACTTGCATGCATCTTCCTCACTTTTTCATGATGTTTAGTAATCATGAGGAAGATTGGAAGTCTCATTGCTGTGATTGATTAATTACGAATTCTTCCCAGAAATACGAATTTGGTATATTACACCTATAATATAGAAATAAAAAATAATAATTTGACTTTGCTCAATCTAAATTATTGATCATCTGTAATTTGAAATCTCCAAGGGAGACAGACAAGCAAACTTTGCTTATCCAGCTGACATGTTGAGCGCTGAGCAGAAATGGCTTGTGGGGTGTTGATGCCGACAGAGATGGAGCAAGGCTGCACACAGATGATCTGTCATCCTCACTTATAAAGCTTCACTGACACAGCATATACTGCAATTCTGCCTTTGTCCCTGCTGGCTTGTGTCACCTTTACTGTATGATGTAAATATCAGATATGACTTAAAGCTATGATCAAAGCTAACTCTTCCCCAAAGATTTATACAGAAACATGCTTCTGCCTGTGCTGCATAACAATATTTGACAATCACGTATAGGGGTAATTTAATGAAATTATTCAAAGATGAGTTCCAACAGAGGATAAGCTAACACTAGAAAAGGCTGCAGAGTGGGGATGGCAGCAAGAGACGATCTACTGTTAAGTACATCACTCTTCCTTCACAACCCCAACACCTGTATGAAAGGCATGGCCATCACAGGCAAACCTTTCTCCCGCTGTGGGGAATCAGGGCATCCTGCCTCAGGCTGTTGGTGTAAGTACTTAGACTACAGAAGCTGCAACTGAGCGGGTCACAAAAACGCACATAGAGAAAAAGAAAGGTGAAATGAAATGATGGATCACGAACAGGAAGAACAAAGTGAGCTTGATGCTGATAGAATGAAGTGCATGTTTTATCCATTGCACACAGTCAAGGCCAATACTGACTAACAACAATGACAAGGGCTTTCTTGGGCAAAGGAAGGTAACACCGGCGCACATTTAGTTAAGTTACTGAGACACTAAAGTTGCAAACCTGTCTTCCTGAGGCTTTGTTTTGTGACTTGCCCCATTTTTTTTTTTTTTTACTGGAACATAAGAGGAAGTCAACATTGTTCCTGCCGTACATTATTTAGCGGGACCCTCCTGTGCAGCTCGGCCTGATCAGGTAGAAGGACTGAGTTCAACTGATGATAGAGACTGTGGTTCTCTACAGGGGATTTTGAAAAAAAACATTACAGTTGTTCGGTGGAGAACTTAGCAGCATGGAAAATGTTTTCTATTTAAAGCCAACTGTCAAACCAGGAAACAACATAGTTTACTGATTAAACCGATGATTTCAAACCAAGGAGCCTCCTCAGTTATGAAGATGAAGCACCACGCATAGGGGGTTAGAATAAAAGGACAATCTTTTAGCGGTTCAGTTATTGGACAGGGGTGAACCTCTGTTTGAAAGAAGTTTGGACATGACTAGATGGGAGATGACTGCAATTTTTGATTTCATCTGACCTTGAGTTGTCAGCAAAACTGAGAAAATTGAAAGAGCACTGGTAGCTAGTTGTATATTCCTATATTCATATTACCATGTATTAGCTAATATTTCAGGAACAGTCGCTGTATGTGTAGCAATTTTAACTCAATGGCCACAGTTGGAACTGCAGGTTAATTTTAGGGGATATTTTTTGTAAATATAACAGTTATTAAAGACAATTAAAAAAATGCTGTAAAACAAACAGCAGACATTGAAGCGCATGTGCAAGTATATTTTTACAGTATAGTGATGTTTTGGGACCATGGGATAAGCCATGAGGAAACTCTACTATATTGCCTTTCTTCCCATTTCCTTCTTCTCCTGCATTTGCTCACACCCTAAGATAGAATGTGGATTGTGTAGCCTAAACATCATGGTTTTTCAAACACACTGTACCGAGGCAAAAAGGGGATATTCTTACCATTATGTCAGTGTTTCTGTCGCTATCTTTAAAAAACTGGTCAGCAACATACCGCTGCCTTGCTGTGAGTATTTCCATTTTGAGTGCTCTTCTGTTGTTTTTTTTCATGTTCTTTTCTTTCTCTTTCTCCTTTCTTTTTCTTACTATGCTTTTTTCTGAGAAAAAGCTGGGGAAAAGACATAGCAACAACAGCATACAGCGTATTTTGGTGAATATGTGTTTGTGAGAAATAACTCAAAGGTGTAGCCTCAGTAATGCTTTGCTGGCAGGCCAACCTATCTAGTCTTTATTGGGCTGCGGCTGCATCCGATGCTAAACAGAAGCAGTGGTTATTTCCTTTATCAAACAATCACAGATGCAACTATCGACAAATGAAAGCTCTGTTGTTTCAGTGCAATTTGAATTATAGAATATAGAGAAAACAGTTGAATTTTCATCAGTGTTGTGTCATTGGTCTTCATTTATAAACCTAAACAAAGGATAACAAAAGATCGTCAGCTTCTGTCTTTATGTACCTCATAAAAGATATAATGCAGTTACCTCCACATTGAGGAAAATGTCTTCTGGTCAAGTGATATTTGTCCCTTTTCAATCTCTACATCACTTGTCTGCCGCTGCATGTTCACAATAAAGATAATCCAAAAACTCATTTTTAGATATTTTAACAATCTGAATAAGCGCATAATGCCACTTTAGTCTACATTTTTCCTGAATGGTTTGCCATGAAAAAAAAACACAATGAGGAGAGAGACAAGAGAACTGTTCCTTTTCTGTCACAGTCTCCCAAAATGCAAACGGGCAGGCTATCACATACAAACAAAAACAAATTATGCACTGCGACACACTATCCACCACTATGCATTATGCTGGCGCCTTGCTTTCACTAGGAACGGTTGGAGGGAAATTGCTGGCTGCTTGGCAACAAAACAAATGGAAAAAGGTCCGGGTGATTCTTATTTTCCAGATGATTAGTTGCATCAGAATTATTGTTGGTAAGATCATTGACCATAAAATTAATTATTAAGGCTTGAGCTTAATTGTATTTCCCCTTACTGTGACTGTCCTCTCAGAAAAAAAAGTCACTTTCTAATTTCCTGGCAGGTGTGTATACCTAATGTTGTATAAATCCAGAATAGTGTGCTCCAGTGAAGATTAGCATGAGGCAGTTTCGGAGCAGAAAATGATTCTGTGGAATGCAGTATGGGCTATGGAATGATATGAGATACCATAAAGCACTGAAAAACAATGCAGCGACTGTTGTATATGTATTTATTTCTAGCTATAAATCTGTCTACGGTCATATGTGCCTGTTTCTGTAGAAGTTATATGCTTTTTAGGCATAATATGGGCATAGTCTACACTTTGTGCATACATATACACTATTACAGTATGGCTTTAGGGTTGAAGTTTGGATGTGTACTCAGGTGTGAACTCTTTTCCCAGAATAGTCTTGACATATTTTGTCTAAGCAGCATTATATCCTTTAAATCTGTTCCAGAATCTCTTCCAGTTGCCCAAAAATCCAATATTTTTATATTTAAACCACACATATTCAATTTAAACAGACTTATTCAAATGTAAATGTCATCTTACCCACTATTATTATGTCCATACACAACATCCATACATATAGTGGTACTCAGATTTTTCACATGTATGCATGTACACAAACAAACAATCATAGTTTATAAATATGGATGTAAAAATGAATCAGCTGTATGTTGAATAGAATATCTCAGTTCTCACAATATATTTCTTTACACTCATTTTCTTGAGTGGAGGGCATGCTTTGTGCAATAGCAGAATCGTACTGATTACAAATCATGCATAATAGGCACTGAAGGGTTTGGATGGGGGTGTGTTTTACCTGTCTGAATGCAGCTATATGACTGCATGATGACGATCTAAAGTACCTGAAAATGTAAAGTATGTTTCTATGTAACATACCGAAACCTTATGAAATTTACAAAAATGTAACCTTTTTGTAGATTTTTGAGGCTTACTAGTAGACATTTTGCACCTTGGTAGACACATTCCCCAGTACATCTGGTGTGTAGTCCCATGTAACACCGTAATCGAGGGCGTCGATAGTGATATTTGGTGGCACTGTCAACACCTTGCCATGGCGCTTCAGCGTCAAACATCACTTCCGTTATCACTTCCTTCCCATTATCAAGTGGCATGAACATCTGCTGCTTTTGGGAGCAGTTACAAGTTGGCTCGTCAAGTGTTTTAACACAAACAGAGATTACAAAACCCCGTCCTTCACCCCGCACGTCTCCCCTCATGGCAGAAAGCTATTATTAGTGCGGTTTAAAATTCGGCAAAGGCCTTTAATTTCAGAGCGTGACTTAAAAACACTGGTTACAAGAATGAGAGATATTGCCTTTTATTGTTTCATTCTCTTTAAACAGCCACCATGCGTGCAGATTCTATTTAAGCATCAGTATCGGACTAATCAGTTGATGTCCATGTCATTAGGTTTTAGCACTTTGTGGCACTTCGGTAATTTTCCAGTCAGTTAGGTGCAGCTTTTAAATGAGAGATTGTGATAATGTAGAAGCTTGTGAATTTAACGTGTGGATTAGTTTCATATATCCAACCAAATTTTTATTAGATTAACAATCTCATAATACCTTAGTTCCATTAACAGACAAATACATGCAATCCAATGCATTGTTAGTTTATAGAATCAAAGAGAAAGGAGTTGTGAGATTTGAGTCCACAGCTAAGCTAGATTTTGGCGGCGCTGAATATTCACTTTTCACATTGCTTTGTGTCTACATAGATGTGACAATACAGATATAATCAGTCAAAGAAAGTAGGCATTTGTGTTTATTTGAGTGCTAATTATTCATAGAAGTGGGAACAGAAATTTAATCTTCAGATTGTTGTTCTTCCAAACCCCAATTGACACTTAACGGCCGGATTGTTGCTTGGTTGTGTGGACGTTCCATTCAATAAACAGACAGGACATGCTGAGTCGAGTTGAGTTATCTTTTAGCTGTTCTAATTAACATGATAAACACAGATAAATAAAGAAAAGTCTGACATATATTTGTTTGTACGCTGTTCTGAGAGCTAACAAAAACAATGCACAATCCTTTTAGAATTGCGTGAATGCTGAAAAAAAGAGGGAAATTTAGATCACCAGTTGCCAGTGTCAACCAGACCTCCCTGATGCATTGATTTACATTTGATCTCTCAAAGCTGGATAATCATGGCTGTGTAAATAGCCATTATTTCCACAGGATAAACAGAGATCCAACTAAACAAATGTGTGCTTCTGTACCTATTTGATGTAATGGAATCGCAAATAGGATTTCATGATGGCTAATAGGGTTGTAGGTTATTATGAATCATGGAGTTCCCTGTGATTATGTTTTGCATGTGTACAAGTAAATGTGTAGTCTTTTAATCCAACATGAATGCGTTTGATTTATTTCTGATTGGCTTTTAATATTTCTAATTCATTTTATTAGTGACACAAAGGTATGTATCAGATGCTGTTGTGGTAGAGTAAATAAAAAGCGAACACCGTCAATAGTGCCACAGAACAGTGACTTGAGTGTCCACAGCTGAGTGCAGCACCAAGATCAGATGGACTGTAACTCATAAACACATCAAGCTTCCCCATTCAGTGCTCAGGGCCTAGCCTGCTCCGCTCTGTAGTTAACTGTCTCTGAGTGTCAAATCCTTCATCCTGATGCAGGAGACACACATAGAGAAGAATTGCTGTGTCTCTCATTTTATGGCTGTGGATGTCGGCAGAGGGTAGAACCGATGAGTGAGTCAGTAGTGGTTAACTTTGTAGCTAATGCTCTGTGGCAGTTGCACAGGTTTCTTCAGCTCTGCTTAAGGCACAGAGGGAGGCTGGTTGAACTACAACTGTCTCATGGTTCTCACTCAGCCAAGTCAGGTTATTTAACAGCACACCAAAGTCGGGATGAAGCGAGAGAACAAGGTATAGGAGGAGAGAGTGGCAAAACCTCCATCAGAAAAAAGGTAGGTCACTGCAGGCGGGAGAGGGAAGAAAAAAAAAATAGAGTAGATGAGTCTTAAGATGTCCATATCTAGCCCCAGGTGGTGTGAGATTAATTATAAATGGGATTTCACCATTCTGAAGAAGTCTGTCCAGGTAAACTTTGTTTAGTTTAGTGATTTCTCTTCTGTTTTCATAGACTGAAATGTAAAATGCAAAACCCCATATGCCAACGCTGATGGAGAGCAAACCAACCATGGGGACTGGGGAGATTTGCTCATCTGAAAGCTAGCTAGATGGAACTACGGAATGTAAAAGTTAGACATGCATGCTTAGGCAATGTATTCATTTCATGTTTTCAGCTGTAGGCAGCTTGTCGTGTCAGCCTTAGTTAGCTCAACTGCCCTTGCATCTGTTAAGTGCAGTTTAAGCCTAACTTCAGATACTTACAGTGCTATTCTGAAGATGAGATAATCCTTGAAGGGTTGTTTCTTCAGCTTTGTGGCCTATAACGTAGAGAATGTATGCTTTAACTGAAGGGGCTTATGCTAAAATAGTTTACAGTCCCTCGGTATATATTCTCTACCTTATGGCAGCATCTAATCTGCTTTTGGCTGTATGAAATATGAGATATTTGCTTGAGTTAATTCATGTCAGTGTTCCGAGGTCGAAACATATAGTGGCTTTAACACGGATTT
>OMNN01001977.1:2181-15722 GCA_900302755.1 Chromis chromis | reverse complement strand
CCCCAATCAACAGTGTGGCCTGTCAAAGCAAACTGATAAGTTGCTTTGTTTTCTCAGCAACACAGCAAATGATTCACTCCTTATTATCTACATGAAGATATATGATGACACAGGGACACACTGTGATGTTTCATAACAGGCTTCTTGGCCTCCTCTTGGCTCATGATTTTTTCTCTCTTTTTTTTATTCTCTAAACAAACATTGACTCAGTATTTCTTAATGACAAACTTTGATTGCTTTTATTGTTTCAGTGCTACAAAGCTCGTGGCATGGGACAGAAATACCCAGCGTGCCTCATGATAAGATGCATGGAATCAGCACATGACACGTCTTGCATGGCAATACAACGATGGCTACCGTCGCATATAGGCTAAATAGTACTGTAGCTACAACACTGAACAAACATGAGCTTGTACATTAAGAGCAAAAAAGTTCCTGTCTTGTCTCATTTCATGGGTGGGTTTATTATTATTATTATTATTATTATTCTTTTTCTTTTTTACACGATCCTCCTACGCACACCTAAAAGTCCCTGAATTTAAAAAAGTCTGTGTGTCATGTTTCTGCTGTTTCCATACAGTCAGTGAACATTTCCTGCTGTCCGTTTATTAATTGCTCCACGTTTAGTTAAATGTTTGATTAAAAACTGTGCGCTTTTTTTTTTACGGTCTGTGGAATTTGCATTTTATGATCTTCTTGAAAGCACTTTGGAAGTCTTTGTTGAAGTAGGCATATATGATGGGGTTGAGGAGAGAGTTGGAGTATCCCAGCCAGTTTATGACTGCGCCCAGCCAGTCGGGCATGTAGCAGCTCTCTGCGCAGAAAGGCAGCACTAGCGCGACGATGAAAAAGGGCAGCCAGCAGAAGATGAAAGTGCCCATGATGATCCCGAGCGTTTTCACCGTTTTACGCTCCCGGGCCAGCGCCAGCTTCCTCTTTGCCCCCGAGTTCTTCTCGTTCATGTTTTCGTAGCCGTGCGAGGACGACTGCGGGGTGTTGGGCAGGGGCAGGTGCGTCTTGGAGTTGCTGATAACTTCTATGATCTCCAGCGACTCGCCCTCGTCTCCATGCTTAACCGCGCCGTTTACGCACGGAGAGCTGGTTTTGGAGTCGTCGCTGCGCTTCCAGCCCTTCCCCCCGGCCTCCCCGTTGGTTTTCTTGTGGAAGATGGCTGGAGACACAGCCGAACACTTGTCCGACACTTTTGCCTTCTCGGTTTTCTTCACTGTCTTTCGAATCCGAAACCGAGCGGCCTTGAATATTCGCCCGTACAGGACCAGCATGAGGATGAGCGGGATGTAAAAAGCCCCAAACGTGGAGTAGATGGTGTAGCCCGGGTCCTGGCTGATCATGCAGGCGTCGGGGTCCGCCCTGTCTTCGGCGCTTCTCCAGCCTAACATAGGCGGAATAGAGATGGAGAAACCAATGACCCAAGTGACGCTAATCAGGAACGCAGCTCTCCTTGGTGTCCGTTTATTTACATAGTCAATGGGGTCTGTTATGGCCCAGTACCTGTCCAAGGCGATTGCGCACAGATGCAGGATGGATGATGTGCAACACAGTACATCCAGAGAGATGAATAAATCACAGATCTCTTGCCCCAAAGTCCACTTGTTCAAAACCTGGTAGAGGGCCGCCATTGGCAGAACCAGCACCGAAACCATGAGGTCTGTCACTGCCAGGGACCCGATCAGATAGTTGGCCACATTCTGGAGAGATCTCTCCAGGGCGATGGCTGCCACGACGCACGCGTTGCCAAATATGGAGCAGAGGATGAGGGCCCCCAGAAGCAGAGAAGTGATAATCTGGTAACTCAGCACCAGATCTGGCTGAGACCCAGACCCTGTGCCATTCTCACCCCCGTCCCAGTCGGCCACCACGTCCACCCCATTAGGGTAACCGCCTGTCGCGTTGCTGCCGTTGCCGCTTGCTGTTATAAAATCCATAATGTGGCCACACTCGGAGCGCAACTTTCCCAAAGCAGTTGGGGACACACGAGTGGACAGAAAGGCAGGAGGCAGTCAGCCCCTCAGACTGCTGCTGCTGCTGCTGCTGTGCGCTTTACCGGGTCCATCGGAGTTGCCGAGTTCGTGCTGTCGCTCTCAGGACGCATGACGCAGACGTGTTTGTGAGTGTGTCTGAGGGGAGCGTGTGTGTGTGTTGTAGCCCATGAGTGTTGACAGCCGGGTGCGCTCACTGGTACTGCGAATCATCTGAGCTTGGTGACGCCGTGAATTCATTTATACCAACAGCTTTGGGTACGTCAGACCGGGAGGAGGTCGCCCTGGAGTTTTGTGCCTTTGCTCTCCTTGTTGCTTCGTTTTTCACTGCAGACAGCCGATGAGGGTGCAGAGCTCTGTACTTTCTTTTTTCCCCTGTCATTTATTTTACCCAGTGGACGCACTGACTTCAGCATTTTGTGGATTTTGTTTTTAAGTTTAGCTTTCATCTGAACTGGTAAATGTCAGCCAGGACTAATTTTATGGGACTTATTACGAAATAACAAGATAGGCTGCCACTAAAACCAGCAAATCTGTCGATGGACTACTCCAGGGTGGACATATTAACCGAGAGAAACATCTTTCATGACTTCAAATTAACTTTTTCTTTAAGACAGTTTCACTTGAAGCAGATTTAATAAGGTAAAAGAGCTCAACTAGGACCTAAAAAAAACAAGCATTCACAGGTGCAGCTTTGCATTTTAAATCGAGATGGAGAGAGAAAGGTAAAAATCTCCAGAGCGCTGGGAGCGAGAGGTAGTTTCAGGACCAGGGACAGCTCCTCCACAGCTCAGAGAGGGATACGGCTGCTATCTGCTGTCCACAGCCGGTACTGCAGCCTAATGGTGGCCGCTGTTCCATTTGTGCTTTGAGCTCAGGGAAGGGTTGGGCTCCAGAGGGAGATGATGGTAGGATGGCTAAAGAGAGATGAGGACCAAACATCGCATGTGTGACAGAGACAGAGCGAGGGGGGATTCCCTGGCAAACAGCAGTGGCTTTTGTGTTTGAGTGTATTTGAGCCAGCGATTAATGCCAGCAGTGAGCCTGAACAAACACAGCCACAGAGGACAAACAAGGGTTGCTTTGCAGGGTGAAGGGGAAGGAGGAGGTTTCTGTTATATGGTCTTGAAAAAAATCAACAATGACAACAAAAACCTGTTATAATCCACTCAGGATAGTCAGATCAGACCATAAAAATGTTTAAAAAGGAAAATAAATCTGCATATTGTGGACTGGCCATTTGAAGAATGACATAAACATTAGAATAAACAGTGAAACTGAACAGCTTGAATGTAAAGTTTAGATGGAAAACTTTAAATCAGGATGTCATCAAATGGAAAACAGACAGGACAGATGAACAAGTGAGACACAAAGTTATATTTTGTGCAAAGAAAGTGCAAATAAATCATTCCTGCCGGTCAGCGTCTCCATAAGTCTCAGATGACTATAACTGGAAGAATCAGTAGCTACAACCATCGGTGAAAGAGTTTTAGCGTTTTGTGTCTGTGGTATCAGACTGTATATAAAGATGGACTATGTGTCAAACTTGACTCCCTCTGGCTGCCTTGAATTTGACTGACGCTGCTGTTGTTGTGAAAGCCCAATAAAACAGTAAATAATCTGTCACAAGGGGTTTTTGGGGGATATTTCTTTACCAACAATTATGTTTTTGCAGGTTCAATCACATAGTTTGTCATCAGGAAATTTCTTTCAAGTTTTTTCAGCTAGTTTATCCCAGTTTGTGCCTTTCCTGTATTAGCAATTAATTCAAGTCACACTTTCATCTGTTTTGTAATAAAAGATCACACTGGTTGAAAAGTCCCAAAGCTGACTGCTTAACAATATATATCAGATATTTATCAGAATTCTGGTTGATGAATGGGTTCATTTTTAAAGTTTGAAGACTGTACCCATGAATGCGTGTTGTTTTAAAACCCACAGTTAATAGTCAAACTGGATTCACACATGAAATAAACTCCCAAAGTACAACTACACAAGTACAAGGCTCAGACCATTTTCTTCGTGTATGATGTTTCCCATGTGTGTGACCATCAAATGACATGCTATAAACAAAGATGGCTCCATCCAAATGTTCCCGGTGCTTCAAAAAATATTCCCCTGAGTCTTTATACACATTGCAGTAAGCAGAAAAATCAAATCTGTATTTGATGCGACACCTTTTTGCCTTTAAAACAGCACAGTACGCTTGCACAAAGTTTTTCAACTTACTTGGCAGGTAGACTGTTCTGAGCATCTCTAGAGGACTTGCCACAGTTCTTTGGTGGATTTAGACTGTCTCCGGTACTTTGGTCTCTTCATATAATCCCAGACTGACTCCATGGTGCTGAGAGCATTCAGCATCACGGAGACACACTGAAGTTTCCAGGATGTCCCTGCTAATAAGAGAAACCAAAATACAAGTCGTGGAACTATTTATGGATCTATACATGAAAATATCCACTTTAACACCTAAAAATGAGGCACATTCCCACAAATCTGAAATGGCAGGTACAATTCAATGCTTTTATTACACTAACTAATGAGGGGTAGATAAACGATCAAATAGGTTTCTGGGCAGAAAACGACATCGAGAATATAAGACGTAAGAATGATGCAAGTGTATGACAAAAGAAACTGGTAAAAGACTGAGGAAAGACAGCAGGTATATATATATTCTAAGAGATGATTAGAGAATGGAAAACAGGTAAGGTAGGTGTGGGGAGTCAGGTGACTAAAACAGGGAGGATATACAGGGGTGTAATGGCAAATTAAACAGGGATGTGACAATTACAGTAACAATGCTTCTTTTAATAAAACTGTACCATCCATCCATCCATCCATCCATCCATCCATCCATCCATCCATCCATCCATCCATCCATCCATCCATCCATCCAAATTATTAAGTTATTAAATTGTTATTATTGTTATTATAGTAAATTATTATCAGTAGAAAATTATTGTTTTGTTATGTCACTTTAAAACACATACGCTCCTAAAATGTCAGTAATACAAATTTTTAACTTGTCAACATGTTATGTTACCTAAATTCATAAAGAAATTACTCTTTAGTTATCAGGATGTGCACAGATTTCATCAACTTACTCGGGAAATTTCACCTAAATATAACCTAGTAAATACTGGTGTTAATAATCACGTTAATGAAGGTTTTGTACCCAAATAGAGCAAAACCTTCAATATTATCATCGATAACACATGTTTTCCTCCAGTTTCTGCTGTGAAAAAAGGTCTATTGTGGAAGTCACACATTGTTCTTTAGTGTCTTTATTGCAATAAATAATCCACATTTTGAAACAAAGTAAAACCGCTGCTATCTTCTCCTCAAGTACATTTATATGTTTATTGGGTCTAAAAAAGGTGCACAGGAGGTCCTTGATAGTAATGCAGCAGTAGAAATGAAATCACATACAGGCATACACACACACACACACATGACTCTGTGCTCTGCTTATCAACCAGTGAGTGAAAAAAGCTGACACCAGGGTAGTGGACATGAGAAAAAAAACGGTGGCTCTGGCTTTTTCACCTTATTTTTGTGAGTTCAGTGGTTGCATAGTGGTGTGTTTTCTATAGGTCACCCTGAACAATAGTGAGGCCATGAACAGTCCACCTATTGTAATGGGGCTCACTGCAGGGACTTTGTCTTTGTCAACAGTGTGGAATGCCCCAGGGGGCGAACAGGGGCAGGATAGGCCAAGCCAGAGAGCCGCACCGCTCACCTCCTCTGCACTGGAACAGTCCCTGTAGCTCAAAAAAAAGAGCTTGAATCTATACATCTAGAAGAAGTGGGAGGCAGAAAGAAGACTGAGTGATGGATGACAGCAGGGGAAGGACGAGGCTGTCTGGTTGAAGTGGCATCAGATGTGCTCTGCTGGTGACTGAGAGGCTTGAAAGTGCCATCATGAGCTCCCATGTGGGAGCTTCTGGTGTAAATGGTTCAAGCAGAGTTGGAGGTAGTGGAACTGAGGATGGCGATGAAGAAAATAGTAACAATGAGACTCACGCTTCGTGCTTTAAGGCAGTGAGGCCTGTTCTGAGGAGTGCAGATCCGACCGGAGAGGGACGCTCGAGCAGCGTGGAGCAGCTGGCGAGACCTGCCCTGCCTGGGAGGAAAGCTTTTAAAAAGACCTGCAGTGAAGACAACAGAGGAAGATGGAGAGATGGAAACCAAGACAGAAGTGAAGGGAGACTAAGTGCTGAACATTTAGGAGGCAAACAAAGGCAACAAGCTGAGACACACAGAGAAGGAGCCCAGGATAGACAGGGAAGCACTGAAAGTTTATCCAGCAGTAACTCTGACGTTCAATATAACAGTAATTTGGAAGTTGGAGAGGGATCAAACAGCTTACAGAGAGGACACACATGTCCTAGACATCAGGGCATCGGCTACACTCGTACCGTCTCTTCCAGTTTAAGCTCTCGCTCTCCTCGGCCTGTTGTCCAAACCAGGTCATCACCTCAGAGACTCTCATCCAGGTCGGCTGCAGGAGACTTGCATGGCTACTCAGATCCATTCTGGGTGGAGGTGAGAACGGGGGCAGCAACCGGACGTTCGTTGCAAAGCCACCGTTGTCAGACACACCTCCCATCTCTCACCGTTTCAGAGCTCGGAGAGGAGGAAGAGGAGGATGAGGAAGACGAGGAGAACGTGGAAGATGGCGAGGAAGGTGGGAGCGGGGTGATGGAGGTGATGAGTCAAACCGTGACCTCGGCGGTGGTGCTGCCTTATATTCCTCATGGGGAGAGGAGGATGAGTAAAAGAGAGAAGAACAGGATTAAAAGTCTGAGGAGGAGGCAGAGGAGAAGAGAGAAGTGGAGACAGAGTCAACAGCAGGAGAGCAGACAGGTGAATGACACTGTATCACACCGGTACTAAAGTTAATGTTATTTTACTGATTCTAGGATTAAGATTTGCATGCAAAACCAGCTTTTTGGGTTTGCATGTTGCAAACATGACATGTTTCATCATTTAGCAAATCAAACTTTGCCCCCTTCTTTACCAGCTTGTATTAGCAGGATGCTTCACGAGGAACATGCTAAAAAAAAAGAAGAGAACTTTACTTGGTCTTTAATTTTGGAGAGTATGTGGATGCAGCAAACTCCAAAGTTCCTCAAGAGATGCACTGAGATTTATAGTCAGGCACTTCAGCCTTAAATTACCTAATCGATCCACTTAAAGGTCTATTTATATTTTAAGATGGAAGGCTAATGCAAAAAAATAAAGTAAACACCATGTGCTCGTGAGTGTGTGGCACAAAACAACAAGCACAAAATCAGACTTTAATATTGCCGCACTGCATCTACTTCTCACTGTGTTTATTTATGCCACTTTACATGACAGTGTTTTACTACACGTGTTTCTGTGCATGTGTCTGTTTTATGCTCATGTCATCTAGAGTCTGACTCTCGACAGCCGTATCAGCACCCAGCTCATTTCAATAGCCATTGTGTGTGTGGTTTAAAGTGGGGTCACATCTGAATTAGTTGCATGATGAGGCTCGGGCAGAGAGCCCTTCAAAACCGACCACACAAAAGAGCAGATTCTGTTTTGATTGGCTGCTGCAGCTCTGCAGTCATGTTGGTAGACTGAAATTATTCTGACTGCTGTATTACAGCAAAGTGAATACAATTAGCTGCTTTTAGACTTTCATACTATCAGTTTTCGCGTTCTGTGGCCCCCTGCTGATTACATTGTTTTTAGCTAAGATGTTTCCCTCTCTGGATCACTGGAGTTGGTGTGTTATCGTCCATTTGTGATGTAAAAACATAATACACACATCATCAGACTCTAGCAGGTATAATTGTGTCCATTATTATGTGGTGGATTATATCTGTGGGAGGGAACTGATGCAACTATGAGGAAAATGCATGAAAGTGTTTGTGAATTAAACAAACAGGATTTGACGTGCTAATAAGTGAGCTTTAATGGTGCTAGCGACCCTATATTTATGCTAAGCTAAGCAAATGACCTCCTCTCCCAGTATTATACACACACTTAAGAGTAATATTGATCTTCTCAGCTAACTTTCAGAGAAAAGATTAAGTGTATTTGTCCAATTAGATATTCCTCTAAACTTGTATTTATTTGGGAGGACACTGAATGAGCTTGCCCACTCATTTATCATTACCAAGCCTTATGTGCAGCCTTTCCTCAGCTTTACCCAACTTTGTACCAGCAGAGTTGCATTCAATCTCACTTGGGTGAAGATAAGTACAACCACAGCATTTCTGCTGTAGCCTCTGAGCATCACTGCAGCGCGTGGGACTTATACTGGCTGGTCAGCAAAAGTTTTCCCCATATTTTTATTTTAGCTTTATCTGGATCGAACCCTCTGGTCACAAAGAGGGTTCATATTTTGGATATGTATATTTGTTCTAGCAAGTGAAATGGTTTAGTTATTTAGCCCCCATCCCAAACTGTCTCTAGAAATACTGCATTCATGCAATTTTGCCTTCTTGGTTCAAGGAAAGATAGATTTAGCCTTTCTGCTAGAATCTCATGTGACTCTGTATCTGAGTGCAATGCAATGTGGTGCTTTTTGAATACAGTATACACAAGGACGAAGATAGAGTGGGACTTATTGTGCAATGACAAGTCACAGGAAGTAATTTTTCCCTGTATGATGGAGAGACAACTAGTGTTGGCTTGTTTCCAACTTGGCTTGTTTGTACAAAAGCTGATTGTTGGTATATGAAGTTCTGCAAAAGCTCATATTGCTATCGTAAAAGAATTATAATTGTGTCATGTTTATGCAAACCACATGTTTTTTGGGTGAGTAGTTCAGCAGCTGTATCAGTCAAATCAAGCTTCAGTTAGTTGAAGTGCTAAACTGGAAGTTTATTAAGGTAAACTTTACTTCCGTATGCTATAGAATGAGCATCTTTATGTATCTATGTACCCATTTACCATTGTAACCATGACAAAGCTGCCATGTGACAGTGCATGTTGCCAGGGGAGAGCCTTGGTGTCCATGATTACTTGGGAGAGCTCTGTGTTCTGCTCTCTGTGTTAATGACACACCTTGGGAAGCCGGGCTGGTGCAACAGGGAAGTCGCTGGAGGTTCCCCGGGGTGAGAATGTGGTAATTACTCTGGAAACACCCCCTAGGCTTTTTTACAGCGCTGGAGCTTTAGACACCAATCCCTCGGGCAGGCCACCGACACATGTCTGAGGAGGAGGTGGGGGACACGACAAACCCCAGATACTGTTCTCAGAATGAGTTTTGTTACACCCACTCGTGACTTATAGCTGGGATTTGAAAATGGGAAGCTGAGGGTGGATTCAGGTGCAGAGACACTTGGGAGGAAGGGTAAGTTGACTATTAAAAAATACGAAAAGACTGTTGTCTGCGGGTTTAAAGTGAATATTTTTATCGCATAGCTTATAGTGCCACTTATGGAGAACTCGGTTAAAGCGGTATATCCTGAGATATACTACTTTTCTGTTTCTCTAAAGTGAATGCAGTTTGTATTTGGGCCATCGCCAGGGTCACATTGTTTACTCTAACAAACGGCGTTTATGTTTTACAGCAATACTGGAGAAAGCGTAGGTAGGCAGACATCTCACTCCCCTGAACTCACACCTGACACCCTCATGTCCTCGCACATATTATTGTGCTGTCCAGGTGGGCGTCCAAGAGGCTTACACTTATCAAATAGGGTGAAGAAGAGAAGAGCGTTTTCAAGCACAATCTCAAGAGGACTGCAAAAAAAAGACATTTTCACATATATTTACTTGCCAGCTGGTGGAATGACATCCTGTAGTGATAATATATGCTTTGCATCTCATATGCAAGGGGGTCAGAGCTCTGATTTGCTCTCATTAATACAGTTACCTGATGCAAGCAAGACATTAGAATACCTGTATGAGAAGGTCACTGCATGTAGGCATGACCAAGCAGAAATGGGTTTAATAAATCAAGAAAAACCTCAAGTAAAAAATGCATTTTCATTTATAATCATATCAGCTTTGCCATTTTGAATCTCATTAAAAGAATAACATTATAAAAAATAAAAAACTATGTCTGCTTGCAAATTAACATATTCGTGTTTGATTGCACGCATCACTATTATATGCATGAGTAGGAGGTCTGGAGTCACACAAAAAAAAGATGTTTGTTCACATATAACCTGTTTCTGCACTTTTCTCCACACCCAGAGTTCAACAGGGAACCAATCCAGCAGTAGCAGCGAGGACGACGAGGGCCTGAGCGCCGGGGACAGAGAAGGTTACATCTGTGCAGTGTGCTTGGACGTGTACTTCAGTCCGTACATGTGTCATCCCTGCAGCCACATCTTCTGCGAACCCTGTCTGAGGACACTCGCTAAGAACAGCCCCACTAACACCCCGTGCCCCCTGTGCAGAACCATCATAACACATGTCTTCTTCCAAAAGGGTGAGAGAATAAGCAATAAACTCAATACAGTGATAATGAGTATAATGTAATAGTTGCAACAAACAACAATCACACTTATACTGCACCATTCTCAGCATTCTAGACTGAAAGAAAGTTGTTTGTTTCTTAAGTACAGTCAATCAAAAACAGTAGATGCATATAAAAAATTATGACACTAGAGGCATAGTATTGCATATATTACAGCTATATGTGTATTCCTGTATTCATTGCTTGTCATACAGATGACATCTAAGCTGCAGATTATTGAGAGAGCCCAGCTGCAGACGTCCCACAGGGAGCAGAGTAGACCTCTAGTTCAGTTCTGACCAGATGAGTCACCGAGACCGAGAAGACAAAATCAAACGCAGTCTGAACACTTTCATTTAGTGCTTTCTGATGGAAATAAGAAGTAGTATTCCTTTTGGGTAGAAAACATAAAAAGGAGAGATGCTTCTTTTATTTTTAACCAGTGAAAAATTAACCCCTAACAATGTATGTAAGCTTTTACAAAACAATGTTATGCACTGTACTGCAATAACGTGTTTTTTGCATTTATATGACTACATGTTATGTATTGGCAAAAGTATTTTATATAACCTCATGACGACTGCACACTGATTACATACAATGTAGTCTGATTTGGACAAGTGCATGAATAAGTAATGAACTTCTGTGATTCACGTTGGCCTACTTCTAGATCTATGTGGTGGAAAGTGAGCGGCGGGGATGGGATGGTTATGAGGACTGTAGAAACACTGAGGGCTCTTGTTAATGATTAGATGACAAGATTAGATTCTTGTGTTGATTACCAAAGCCAAGGTCATGCGGACACAGAACAGGGAGAAAATTAGGGTGGCTAGTGACGTCTGATGCTTCTTTTTTTTTTTTTTTTTTTGAATACGCTGAATAAATTTGTCTCTTTGTCCGTCTCATAGAGCTGAACCAAACGGCGAGGACGTTCTTCCCGAAGGAATATCTGTCTCGGAAGCAGAACTTTCAGAAAGCAAGCTGCGCAAAGTGGCCTCTCCCAAGCTGCAGGAAACTCTTCCGCATCTTTGGAGGCAAGTTTTTAATTTCACGTATACGGGATCGATAGTTTGACAAGGTAGCAGCAGCTCCAACAAACACACTCATTTGGAATTTGAAACACAAGTATATCTGTTATCCTAAAAGCTCCCCAAGCCTTCAGTGGTATATTAAACTCAATGCATCAGTTTTGTTGTGCACAGAATGCAAATAAAAGCTGCTGCATTTTCCACCTGTTCAGATAAAATAGTTTTTATTATCCATAGAATTCTTGGAGGTGTGGTTGGTTTGACATTTACCAAAATCTTGGGGTTATTAGTCCTAAACGCAGAAGAATCCCTTCCACCAAAGAAATACTAGACTACCCACCCCAAATTTTTAATTAAAAAACCCACAAAAAATCACATTTTTTAATGTTCTCTTCCCTCATTATGGTATACATGTTGTATCACAGCCTATTCAGTGTCAGGTATGTAATTCTGGTGAAAACCAAACTTAAAGGGTAAAATTTTAAGATATTAAATTAATTTGCACAATAGAAAAAATCTGAATCAGCCCCCAAAAGTATACAAAACTATTTTATTGATGGTAAACTCTCTCTTGATGTCACTGAACCCAAACTCAAATTTGCTAAACTATTACTACATGAGTACATGATCTTTCTTAACAGTAGCTTTCCATACTGACCCTTTTTTCACCATTAAAACTTGTCATCAGTGGAATCTATTGTCACTTATGTGAATTCAAGTGAGGCAGAAACTGTGGAAATAATGTTACAGTCGGTTCAAATAAATTTCAAGTGTAATTTTGAATGAAAACCGTTATCCAAACCAGGCTTCCAGAGGCAGTCCAGCCCTATTGCCAGACGCCAGTTCCCCCATGGAGGAGGCTACCGTATGGACGCCATCGACTTCGAGGATGACTCTCGAGGCTGGCGATTCGACATGGACATGGTCATCATCTATATCTACTCAGTCAACTGGGTCATCGGCTTCTTCATATTCTGCTTCCTTTGCTATCTCTTCTTCCCTTCCTTTTAACAGCAACAATTATGGGGCAACTAAGACAGAGGAAAGGATTAAAAGGGGATGAGGGTAATGTAATAAAAGAAGGAATTAAAGATGAGCGGAGGGCAGACAGGTGTTTATATATTAGTGGGAAAAGGGAAAGTTGTAGGGGTTAATGAGATACCAATGAGAGCATTTCAAGCAGGTGGGAGGGAAAACAACAACAGTGTGCCAGCTTGTTGTCTCTCATTAATAAATAATTGAAATGGGGAAATGGTGTAGGGCATGTTTGGGAATCCAATGTTCTCTGTTCTCCGTCTCCACATGATGCACATGTAATGTGGGTTGCACAACATGTCCTGTCCCTGTATGGAGAGTTAATGCAACAGCTCTTAGCCTGTAATGTTTTACCTACAATATCATCCCATTATAGTCTAAACTAATGCTGGACTGCTCCTAGTCAGACTATTTTTATAATGTATAGTGACAAATTAATTACTAGAAATTTTATACAATAACAATTTGAATGGAGAATTCCTATTTGCTGTTACTTTAACTGCACAATCCCCCACTTAGACTCATTACTAACAGCTCATTGCAAGACGTGCAACTGACAATAGGACATATATTTATGCTTTTTTTTATACGACAATCAATATTTGTAAAATGATTTTAAAATGCATTTTCAAAAGAATAAAGTAGTTTGGAAAATGGAACGGACGCATGTTGTCACTAGGAAGATTCCCAGAGTTCTTGTTTATACTAATACTTTGTGCTCCAAATCCAGAAAACTGCATTTCAGGGCAACTAGAGGTATTAGATATTCCCACGATGAATAATTATTAAATGGTAAATATATTCAAATAAAAACATGAATCCTTTTTGATGGAGTTACAGGTTAATGCATCATGAAAAAGACAGAATTAGGTGACAGATTAGCTTTTGGATGTGGGTTGAGATCATTTGTAGTTTCATTAACCTTTGAGTTCCAGTTTCCCACCAAACACAACTTTTTGAATTATACTATACATTGTGTCTTAATAGGTGTTTTAATTATTATTATTTATTTTTTTTCATTTTATTTTGGTCAGT
>OMNN01001975.1:0-13168 GCA_900302755.1 Chromis chromis | reverse complement strand
CTTCCTGGGGTCCACACATAACACAGAACATCATAAGACAACAGACACTTACAGATAAGATAATCACATACAAATTAAAATCATAAAAGTAAAACTAACAATCCTTTTTCATGAACAGATCATTCATTTTCGATACAGGTATCATCAACATTACAGTACCATCATAATAAGATGGTATTACTTTTAGATGTTTCCCTCTTCCAACACACCTGATTCAAATGATCAGGATCGTTATCAGGCTTCTGCAGAGCTTGATGATGAGCTGATCATTTGAATCAGGTGTGTTGGAAGAGGGAAACGTCTAAAACATGCAGGATAGTGGCCCTCAAGGACCAGGATTGGGCACCCCTG
The DNA here is from genome assembly GCA_900302755.1 of Chromis chromis. Taxonomy (NCBI): domain Eukaryota; kingdom Metazoa; phylum Chordata; class Actinopteri; family Pomacentridae; genus Chromis; species Chromis chromis. The sequence goes on along the minus strand of OMNN01001975.1, from coordinate 12,817 downwards.
CTATACAAGAACATTTACAGTTATAGTAAATCAGAATTCATTTCACTGCTTGTTACCACAACTTTCAGTGAAGTTTCGTAACTTTGTGTAGAAGTTTGACTGTCCCTGCTCTGTCCTACAGGCCAATGGAAAAGGTTCTCTCTGGTGTGTTGACCCTGAGTACCGCCCCAACCTAATCCAAGCCCTTAAGAAGCAGCACTTCCCAGCCGCACATGCCTTCTGCACACCACCCGCCTCCCCACCCAGGTAAACTATAATCAGTCACTCTCTCGATGCTGTGAATTACGAGTTTGTGTCGGCTTTGATGCTGCAGGGAATTGCTGCCAGCTAATCAAACCAGAATTTTTTCGATCAGCTCTGCCTCAAATATATATTTCACAAGGATTTGATTGGATTGAACTTAGAAGCACATGAAGGGTCAAGTTTTCTCTACATCTCCTTTGCAAGCCCAAAATCTGACCCTCTGTGTCTTTTATTGACTATCTACAGTGCCTCCTCGCCCCCTCGCCATCTCTTTCTACAAGGCTGCTCATTCAAAGGTAAGACCAAAACAAACGTATCTGTCTTTAAATTTGTATTTGTGCACCAGAAGCTGGCTGCTCAGCAAGAGTCCGTGGATGTACAGAGTGTGTTTGTGCAGTATTTTGATTATGTTGCCTTTGCACATTTCAGTCCCAGAACATTCAGCATCACTGTGCTTTTATCCTCAACTCTTGGTTTGATTTGTTGCTTTCAAGTCATTGATGCCTCATGTAGACCATAATGTTGAGAGCTCCCCGTCGATGTCTCAGCCTCTTCTTTCCCCCCTGCCTCTTGGATTTGTAACCTTGACGACAGGCAGAGGTTCTGCTGGTGCTCAGTGTCGAGCACTCAGTCTCACTGTAATCATTAATAATTTAGAGCCCCAGAAGTGAGCTATGAGGCTTTTAGACACTTTGTCAGGTCTGGAAAGATCGGATGCACTCTCAATATCAGTGGCTTGAATTTATCCTCTGGTTTGTTTCTCTCAATCTTCTGCATATCCAATCCATTCAGTAAGCACTGATTGGGTCACTATTTGTCTAGTTTAAGGCTACTGAAGGAACCCAGTCCACCCAGTCCTAGTACAGATGCCATGCAACCATGCTTTCACACCTTAGGACTGACCATCATGCATGTTCTCTCCTCTTCCAGAGTCTGACATTGATGCTGCCACTGCCATGATGCTCTTAAACTCTGCCCCTGGGCACCACGTTGACCCATGTAAGAGAATCCACAAGCAGCCATACTTTCACCTATTCTTGTAGCTCTTTGTCTCCTACCCCTGACATACCACCCTGTCATTGCTTAAATTTTCTTTTCTTTTGTGTGCTTTAATTTGTGATGTACAGGTCTTCGTTTCTTGTCAACAAAATGCTGGTTCTTGCACAGGAAAAGATTCAAGAACATTACTTACACCTGATTGTGTACAATTTTTCCTGTTAGCCATCTTTTAAATACACATTATAGGAACAGTTTGACATCTGGAAAATAATAGGGTCAGCAGGTGGTTAGCTTAACTTTGCATAACACTAAGACTAGAAATACTAGAGGGGAGTTAACCAGTCTAACACTCTCTAGTTAACAAGCTATATCTTATTTGTTAAATCCATAAAAAACACAAAGTGTAACAATTAAGATTTGCTGTTTTTGCTGGGTAAAGTGCCGAACTGTTTCTTGGCTGGAAGCATTTGCCAGACGACTATTGGAGATTCCAGGAAGTTACTGATCCAAATCTTCTCATCTAACTCTCTGCCAAGCAGCTAATTATCGTATTTTTTGAAATGTGGAGCCATTCCTTTAACATATGTACATCAGTTTTAAAATGCTTTTAGATAAGTCAGTCTCAGGAAGTGCTATTAGTGTGGCTCTTCCAGCATAGTAAATCATTAATTTAGTGTGTCTTTGAATTAAAGTCAGGATTTTTTTTAAAAATCAGACATACTAACTGTTATTGTTTACACTTTGGATTCATAATTTATTGAGCTTATACTTTGTTTATTTGATTCATCGCCTGCAAAAGCCTTCTGAGAAGCATTTAGTGTGATTGGGATTTTGCTAATATAACAACATTATTTCTGTTTTCACATGCGTGCAGCAAGCTATTTTTAAATCAGGTTTTCCCTGTTGGGTCAAAACAAATCTTAGTTCTGCTTTATACTTGTACTGTAAATGAAGCAAACTAAAGCTACAGTGTTTGTGGTTTACTGTGTCTGAATTCTGCTTTTTCTTCTTAAGATAAAAAAGGTTTTACTTAGTATCTATGACAGCCTATTTCAAAACTGAACAATTTTTACATGCAATATCTGCTGCAGTTATCATGCTGTGACAACACTGTATATTACATTTGAATGCATACTTATCACCTTTTTCATCTTCTGCTCCCCTTAGGCAATTCTGACGGCCCACTGGACCTCTCCCGGCCTGACTCTGTCCTGGTGAGCAGTGATCCAAAGCAGGACCACAACTACAGCAGCGTAGCCCTGCAACGCTGCTCCTCCCGTTCGTCCTCCTCATCTCTTTCCTCCCTGGACGAAGGAGGCTGCGACCGCAGGCAGTCCCGCCGTGCCGGCAGCGAGGGTTTCCACAGTGACGAGGACTCCGACCTCTGGGACGAGAGGGGCGTCCACCAGACTTCTCGACGTCCGCTCGCCATCAAGTGGCCAACTGGCAAGAGGGCACGACGTGAGGTCAAGCCGGAGTTGGATGAGGAGCTGAAGGAAGCCGCCGGCTCCTTGCTGCACCTCGCCGGTATACGCAGCTGCCCGGAGGGCTCCAAACGCACTGTCAAGAGCACAAAACTTAACAGGAAATGAAGTTTCTTTTGCCCCCATAAGACTCCGGACCCTGTGAACCCCTAACCTCTGACCCCTGATCGTGTGTCCCAGTGTGCCTCCTTCTCCTTATCTGATCGTTCTTTGGCCATTTTGAGCCTTTTTTTGTTTGGGAGTATCTCTGTCCAACAAAACAAATGGCAATAGTATCGTTCACACAGGAGAACAAAGCCATATAGAGTAACTCGGGGGTAACTGCTGGGGGTGGGTGTTTGGGCTATGGAGAACCATCAAGATACCTATCCAAAATGACCTGCCTGCTTGTGTTGGATTAGAAGATTGTGATTCAAGAATTTTTCTCTGAAAGACAAAATGGAAAAAAGCTGAAGGTTTTTTAACTCAAAGCGTTGCATGCTTCCTCCTCAAACCTGTATCCTCTTCCAAGTGAATCTATTTATGAAGCGAATGAGTGCATGTTTGTAACAGACAAAATCTAACCTCCTGGTGTTATCACTTTCTCCTTTTTGTGCTAAAGAAAAAAATGCCACTGTTTTGAAAGGAGTTCTTGCTCTTTGAATCCTCTTATAAGAGAGATGCAATAATTAATCCACAACCTTAACTTTCTGACATTATTCCATGGTGGCATTTTTCAGAGTTGAGTATGCTAGTTAAACTTTACAATTAAGAGAATGAATGGAGTAGTATTATGATCTTGTCATGCGATAAACTTATTACAGACGAGCTCCGGCTCTATTTCAGGATTAGCAAGATATGGAAATAGTATTACTCTGCCACTGCCAAATTTAGTTGCAAAGTTAGCTATAGTACTTCTCTCAGTTTTGTGCGGCCATTACAGTACAAACTGTTTTCATTTTTTTTGCTCATCCTGTCTCATTCATCAGCGTGCTTTTGACATTTATTGTGCAGACAGAGAACATGTATTTGCATTTGATGACAGCCTACACAAAGTCAACACCTGCCATGTTCTGCCACGTGTTCACTGTGTGCTCAAAGGTTATCCTCCATAGATTTTATTTTATTTTTGTGTGTGTGTGTGTATCATAGTGCATGTTGACTTCAGCCCAAACCTGAGTTGACTGTCATGACGGAAAAAGAGTTTGAAATAGTCAAACACTTCTTCTAGCGACAAATACAGCTCCAATTAATATGATGTACCAATGTAAAGACAGATCTCCTTGCTACAGATGTATTGTAGGGCTGCTTGGTACTCTGCTTGCTTCTGGCCCTTTTGAATGCAGAGTTGGCTAATAGTGAAGAACAGGAGGTGATAGTAAGTTACCACAGAGTCTTGCTCCATTATTTGGGTTTGCAGTTTGATTATATATCTGTGTCCTCCTTGGTTTTTGTGCCATGTACTTTAGACAATTACAGAATTATACAGGTAATTTTCTTTTGGCTGATCCTGTGGCCAAGTTAATTCACAACTCGATGAAGGTGTGTCTGTTTTGGTTCAAAATATTCAGATATCCACAGCATAGAGCATATTAAAGTGTAAAGAACGAGACGGGGGCAGTACAGTCACGGGCCAGAGAGAACTAAACTCTGTATGTGCAGTCGCTCGCAGGCGAGATGCTGAAGGCCCGTGTTGCTCTCATGTGCCCTCGGTTCTGGCTGGCTACCAGTGTTTCGTCCTTGCTCTTCCTCCTAGAACAAAATAAGGAAGTGCACGTTCTCTTCTGAAGCTGTGAAATGGAGTGTTTATTGTCAGGTTGATTGCATGCAGTTCACTGAGGGGAAGTTGCAAGCCACTTGTATAAAAGGCCACAAGTTTCATTTGAAATATCAATTTTTTTTAAAAAGCTGCACACATACGGCAGTGTACAATACAAGGTAGCACGGACGAGCACAAGGGTAACAAACTGGAAACTATAATATTATTTGCCACAGTACTAGATCACAATGTGTCACTGTGACTGTTAGTATAGCATGCATGGTCGGTGCCAAACATTTTCTTGTGCCACTGATCTAAAACTGCAAAGGGCCATGGTCGCTATATCCCCCTGCTGCCACAATGTAGTTGTGATTCGGAGTTTTCTGAATCGGGAAATGGGAGACGACTCTGGTCAGTACAGTGACTTAACCAATCTTTTGGTTTATCTTTGAGTGGGAACTGTTCTTTGCAGAGTAAGCTACAGTTCTCAGAAATAATACTTGCATACACTGGTCTTGTTTAGCTGTGAAAAAAAGAACAAATTATTGTTCATTAATCATCACCTTATTTATGACTTTAATTTATGGGATTTTTGAATGCATACTCTATCAAACACTGGTCATTTGAAACAGATGACTAGGCACATTTATTTTTCTCACTCTGTGAACTCCTCTCAATAAGTATTTTGTTTTTCTCCTTGTTTATTTTACAGCAATACACTTTTTTCTTTACTTGTTACAGTGATTAAGTATTTTGCCAATGTCTATTGTCTTTAGAGCGGGTGTATTTTTGTTTGTTTGTTTGTTTGTTTTTTTCAATTTAACCACGACTGCCAGGTTTTCTTGATGTTTTGTTTTGCTTTTTGTTAGGCTGGATAGAAGACAGTTAATTAACACTGATCCTGAAACCTTTTTGTTGCCAAAACTGATGTACAGCTGGGGTATGGAATTTAAAATTGGTGCATTCCCCATGTACTGTAGACGTTCTTTGAAGCTGATTTAATCATTTTATGGTTTATGTTTAGGTATTATGACTTAATTAGTCAGAAATTGAAGATTAGCTTTCAATCTCATCACAGATTAGAATCTTTGAAATTTTACTGCCACTCATAACTCATGCTTCCAGGTATTGTTATGGGATGTTGAAATGTTTTGAATATCACTGTAAACTGGATCAGACTAACTCAGTCCCCAGGCAGCTGCTGTGTAGTGTCAGACCTACATTTGAGTATGGGGACGACTGCAGAGAAATTATGAAGAGACTAGTAAAGGTAAAAATCTCACTCATTCTTTGTGTAGCACTTGCAAAAAGAAAGCTATGTTGGTCTCAAAGTGACACTGAGTCAGTGAGTTGATCTGTGGATGAGCTACCTAAACTCAAAACCCATTTGCTTCATTGCTCAACAGCTGTTATTGAATATTGATTATGTGATTCTGTTGCAGTTCCTATGGGTATGATAAGCATTTTCTTGCATTTGACAAAGCTGCCAACCCAGTATCAGTTTGTGTCAGTTGTCTGCCATGTCTATTGGACCGACACACCTTTGGTTTTTGTATGCTAACCTCTGTTGATAAAATGTTTATAAGATTTATTTTCGCCAAAGATATGCAATTGCATTATATATGGTATTACAAAATATTAATAAAAACCTGTTCTTGTTATTGCTGTGTGCATCTTTTTATTGTAGTCTCAGATGCAGCTCAACATTGTACCACTTAACATGTTTTTTGTCCTCAAAACGCTCCTCCACAACACAAGAGTGCCATTACTTTACATTACTAGCCATTAGCTACATTTTTGATCAACATTGCCACCTGCTGAAAAGGCCACAAGATCAGCATTCTAGCCGTTAATGATCTAGGGTTCTCAGTTTTCACATAACCATGTTACAGCTGGCAAATATTTCCCACCATGTCCAGCAGTTCAGCTCTGTTTTGACTGCACAAGCTGTGCTCAGCACTACGTGTGGCAGCTCCACTACACTTTTCCTTTTCTTCTGCATGTTTTTTGAATGCACCAATTTGGCAGGCTGCCAGAAATGCACCTCACATTAATGTAAATTCCAGGGCTGCACCAGTGATGGATGCATCATCAAATGTGCTAACGACACTCTTCGCTGTAAGTTAATTAGTCATGGAGGACTGTGGGATGAACACAGTGTGACCCTGAACAAGGGCTTGTCTGACTAGCCTCAGGCCCATTGGCACAGCTCTATTGTTCAATAGAGTCCTGTGTGTCGACTGGAAGAGGGGGGCTTCTCCCTACTGACTGCCTCAATTCAGCTGGAAATCAGAGCAGCATCACCTCCCCCCCTCCCACACGGCCCTAGCAACCACGCCACGCCGACAGTTGCCAGGCAACCAGACAATGCTGGAGCCACTGGCTGTGGTGTGAGAGAGTTTGTGTTTTGCCTGTATACATTTAAGATCAGGGATAGTGAGACAGCAGCGGAGGGAACGAAGAAACAGTAATTGTACGTGGTGAAAATCTAAAGAGATTATTATGGATTAGGTGAAATTAATCGTGTAGGATTTGTGCACTGACGGATGCATTAGCAACATGTCATTTCACTTTGAGTCCAAATGAGGTCATGTGCGTTTTAAAGGGAAATCACAGACACTATCCTTGACAGTGCTACAACCCGCTTGTGATTTCTGACCTTGTTTTTTTTTAATGTAGCCCAAACAACAGTAAATAATGCATCAGTCCCATCAGAGCATTATAATGTAAATATAAAAAAGCTAAAATTAGAGGAAAGGACATCTATCTATCTATCTATCTATCTATCTATCTATCTATCTATCTATCTATCTATCTATCTATCTATCTATCTATCTATCTATCTATCTATCTATCTATATACAGTCAAGCCCTAAATTATTCATACCCCTGGTAAATTTTGACTTAATGTTACTTTTATTCAACCAGCAAGTTTTTTCTTGATTGGATTGACACTGGCGTCTCCCAGAAGATAATAAGACGATGTACAAGAGGCATCATTGTGGAAAAAACATTTCTCAGCTTTTATTTACATTTGAACAAAAAGTGGCATGGCAAATTTACCAGGGGTATGAATAATTTCAGGCTTGACTCTATCTATCTATCTATCTATCTATCTATCTATCTATCTATCTATCTATCTATCTATCTATCTATCTATCTATCTATCTATCTATCTATCTATCTATCTATCTATCTATCTATCTATCTATCTATCTATCTATCTATCTATCTATCTGTCTATCTGTCTATCTACATATCTACAGATTGCTAATTTAACAGGATTAATTATTCAAACTGGAAATAGTAAAGGTTTTCCCTGGCACTCTGGGAGTTAACTGGCGGATAACTGGGAGCAGTGGAGGTGTTCTCTGTGGAGGGGCTCTCTTCTGACCTGGCCCTGACCCCTGAGGTGAACCCCATCACACAGAGGTGTTAGTGTGCCACCAGGCATGATGGATCACCCCTTAGATCCCTGTGATCTTATAATCACGGCCAATCATCAGGACTCTCTCTGTTACTATAATGATCGGCAATGATTCGGGCCTGGAGTATTCAGATGATGGATGGAGGCTCATGCCGGGTCCTGAGAGAGGATGAGTCAGGCTTTCATTGTCTATTGAAAGCGTTGGTAGGTTGGCTAGTTGTTCACATCTTTATCATAATGAAGTGGAGATACTTAACCCTGGAGTACGGAGGGGTCTCTTGGTGCCTTAACACTGATGTTTAAGGTGACCCCCCTTAGGGAGACGCCCACGTATTGGCTAACCATTTTGCCAAATGATATGCTAATTTTTGTGACCTTAGATTGAGAGGGGTTACTCCCACATCTACTGAAAAAAAAAGATGATGAACTCAGCACAACATTTAAGATTTTACTTACATGTCTTTTAGATTCCATGTTGTTGTCAGTTTTTTTGAGTCTTCGAGCAGAGGCTTTCTAAAAGCTGCGTTGAAACTCAAACAGATGCAATGATTTTTGCATTCCGTTCAAATATATGCAGAAGATTAAAGTAATAAAAATACTAATTTATACAGCATGGGCTCCATTTGTATGGAAAGAAAGCATCTCTGCAGCAATAAAACGTTTGAAGCTGGGTTCTGTACTGTATCTCTATATAATACATGCAGCGTCTATGTCTGGCCTTGGATTTGGGTAAAGGCTGTCACAAGCTCACATGAGTGCATGCATCACAGAGCAGGGGTACTCATCCAAACCCCACCCAAAAACCCAGTCCCCTGGTGCAGGGAATTACTGGGCCTCTCCCAGCTCCTGGTAACCCCTTCATTATCCACACACCAATGGGTCCGGATCAGATTCAGCCTTTCTGCAGGGGGGAAAGAAATGGAAATTGGGAGGCAGGGGCTGCAGTCCATGCATCTGAACAATGCCTCAATGTTTAAGAAGTGGCCTCATGGATGGGAAGTGATAGGGTTCACTTGTGGTTGGTGTGGAGCAGTTTTCATTTGGTCATTTGTGAGAATTTTGCTAAATGGATCTTCTGGGACTGCGGTTATTTAATGATCGCATGTTTAATTAGTGACATTGCTCCACAGGAAAATACATATTTGATACTATTTTTGCTATTTCGATGTAGTGTGTGGTCTGTGCTCAGCCTTCTCTCTGTCTTTGTCACTTTTTTCTCTCTGTATGTCCTCTATTCATTTTTAAATTAACCTCCTAATGGACCTCATCTGTCCAGAGAGAGCCTATTAACTGAAGCCCTACTCTCATCCAGGGTCCCTGCCACAGAGGGCTGCAAACCCCACCCACATGAACCCGTCCCTTACTGCCCATCAAACATCCTCACACATCACGAAAACCAAAATCAAATGTGGACGGGCTTACAAAAGGATTACATTATATATAGTTAATTACCTACTGCCCTTTTCCGAACTGCAGAATTAGAGAGTTTTAATTGCTTTATCACCTCGGCTTGTGAGCGCAGCAACTCAGCAATCAACCTGATTTGTTTTAAATGAGCTGCCATGGGATGGGGTGGAAGCTTGATGCGTTCTCTCTGCCCTCCAACACCTATAGGTGAGATGGTGGACTAAAAAGGTGTAGAATGAGGCCAGGAGGTTCCCGAATGGTAAATTGAATGTCTGTAAGTGAATGTAAATCAACAGTGTCAGTCCCTCAAGCTCCCTGACATTTTTTCCTGTGGCCAAAATGGTCATAATGAAAGTACATTCAAGGGGGGCTTTTTTATGAACAAAGGTTTCAAAACCCCAGCACATTAACTCCCTCAGGATGTTGTGGTAGCCTTGGGATTTGAACACCAGTGTTACTGAAGCAATTAGCATATTCCTGTATTAAAGGAGGGAAGCGTGACAGTGTTTTCCAGGATGTCAGTATGTATCATTAAAAGGCATATTTTAATTAGGGACATGTTAGTTCGTTACACTAAATGGATTAACATTGCTTGTCAAGGGTAGAGATATGTTTTACATTTAAGTCCACTGGGGAACAAGGTCTCAATTTAACAAGACATCTTAAGTTGAGATGGGTCTTGTTAGTGGGGATTCAGAAATGGCACTTAGACAGTTTAATATTTTGAAAATGTGTGAAGATGCCGTATCGCTGGGGCTGCTGTTTGTGTGTAACTGAGTGTAAGAAGTCAATTATTATATTGCAGTAGTCTGCAGGCTGTGACCTGGAAACAATATGATCGTTTGCCAGCTTTATTATTAAAAAAAACAGACAAACTCAAATTGGTTTAGTTTTTCATTATTGCTAATAAAACAAACCCGTCTTTCTCTAATCACGTTCTTCCTTTTCAAAGTTTTTGAGGGGGGATTTAAAAGCGAGAAGCTCGACAGCACACTTTCTGACGATGCAGCGAGTATAGGTTCTGCATGACCGTTTGGATCAAAGAGTGGTTATCTCTCCTATTGAGCTGTTCTCACCTCTGTCTTCTCTCATTATGGGGTGGACAACAAGAATTTCCCTCCCTTAATCAGAACCCAATCCCTGGGTCAGCCATCACAGAACTCCTAACAAGCCAAAATGCAAAAAGAAGTGTGGGAATAAAAAATAAATAAAATAAAAACAAGACAAGCATCTCCTGAATGTCATAGATGCCAGGGAATTGATTTCTTCCCTGTTAGTGGGAGAAAATGGGTGAGAAACTACTGCTTAGCCAGAGGTTCTACTAAATTAGATTCACTTTGTGTGTTCAGTCAGCAATCAGTCAGCAAAGTCAACCTGAACTGGTTGTGAAGTAAGCACATATTCATATTAATTGGCTTTTTTCTGCTGTGAATGAAATAATCCCCTACATGACCACAGTGGATAGCGAGGCGTACATTTAGACAAGTTGTTTCCACCGATATCCATATATTAATAATGACTTGCGTTAGAGAATGTAGTTCCAGAGTCTCCACAAAGAGCATGTCAAAGGAAATTGTGACTATCAGGAGAGTTATTGGGATGTGAACCCTGCAGGTGTGTTTTACACACCTGCAAGGATTATATCCAAGAGGATTTGCAGCCCTAGACGAGTAAAAAAAAACCCAAACTTGCCTGAATTCTTGACGGGTGCTGCGTGCGCTCATGGATAAAGATGAGATTAATTCAGGCTTGTACAAATGTAGACATGATGACATATGTATTCTGGTGAATGCCAAAAATTGAGGACTTTAAAATGTGATTAATAACAAAATCTAGGCTTCCAGAAGTTAAAAAGCTTTCCATGCTTTGCCACTTTCCTGTTTAGGTATAATGTCCTGCCCTACTTTGCCAGTTCTTGATTAAAATGTTGACTTTTTGCTGGGTAATAACCTGATTAATGTAATTGAATGTAAAAGGGCGTAGCTCAGCAGCACTGCTGATCACCGGAGATGGATTAGGAGAGAAGGCTTTCAAATTGAATACAGTTCTCCCTCCTCAGCTTGTTAATTGTGCCGTTTACCACTACCTGAGTCAGTGACCACTGCTATTTAGTCTCCCTAATGATGATGCACAGTCGGACCCAACCACAGATAATTAAAAAAGCCTTCCCTGCACCCACCCCCCATCTCTCTCTGTCTTGAGTTTGGTGTTGCATTGACAAGCCGCACTAAGGCCAGATATTGAGCTGTCTGCTTCGCAGAGTCTTGGCTGCAGGACCATGTAGCCCTCTAAATGCTGTTATGTTGTGTGTTTTCTAGAAAGAAAGTTAGGTGTAGATCCTTGGTGTTCAGCTGTGATTGATGGTACAAAAGTCAAAGGTTTCACCAGGTTCTCACTGTCAAAACCGCTTCCCCTGTTTGTCTCTCAAGTTAACACAGCCGATTTTAAACTATTACTAACGGCAACATTGAAAAAAAACCCGTTCCTTTTGATAAGTTTCAGAAGCCATTACCTTCCAGTTGGAAGATTTTCTGAAAATTCTGTTTCTGAAATCCTCTTAATACACTGTGAATATTTTTTTTAATCTATTTCATAATTTGGGTGAGGTGATAAAATAAGTCAGACCCTCCATCCATCAGAAGTTATGTTTTCATCCAGCAGTTTTTATGTACATTTTCAATGTGTGCATAAAAGCACCTGAGTGGTAAGGATGTAAAGATAAATGGAACAAAGTGCAATTGAACAGCCTTGTCTCTGAAGAATCACATGCCTGTACAAGTAAAGTGCATTCTTAGGCCCCGTCCACACGAAGCCGAAACGCGTATCGTTTCCAAAACGTTCTTCGTCCACACGGAGCCGTTTCAGTAAATGTGACCATCCACACGAATTCACCTAAAATTACTGAAAACGATGTAAAACACATGCCAGGCCTGTTGGTGGCGCTGTGACGGCGTAACGGAAACTGGCGGCGGGACTTTAGGCATGCACAGAAATCTGATATGATGTAAACATAGAACATGAAGTGGCGTATTGAGCTTTCCATATCTGTTTGGTGAACACGGCGATAATGCAGAAGAAGTATACTTTGCTGTAATAGCGATAACAGGGTGACTCGTTTCAGCGATATACACGCAACACTGTACGGCGCCATAGTTGTAGTCCTTTTCTGAGTTTGGCGCATGCGCATTTATCAAGAGGTAGAGCTGTGACGCAAGCGTTTCAGAATCTATTCGGATAGGGACCATCCACATGAAAACGAAAACGAGCCGGCTTCGTGTGGACGATACACCGGTTTGACAAAGTATTTGTGCGTTTACGCTCGGCTTCGTTTCCGTGTGGACGGGGCCTTAGTTACGTTTTGAGGGAAATGTATTTTCTGCTGGACTACGTTTATTTGCCTCTCAAATATGTTTCAATTCAACATATCTTCACCATTTATTTTATTGCTTTACTATCACTCTTTTTCAGGGATCTAATCAAATTTTAGATGGATTGGGACTCATCACCCTGGTAAACCAC
>OMNN01001973.1:0-11930 GCA_900302755.1 Chromis chromis | reverse complement strand
TACTTATTTTTGCTAATCATACATCCTTAAGGCAACAAGGTATTGAGCAAAGTAAGACATCCTCCCCTCGGAAACGTCAATTAAATACGAGGTGTGGCAGAGCTGCATCACCTGTCCTTTGCTTTGTTATTGAATTTGAATTTATTTGAGAAGCATATCAATAAAACAAAGATTACAGAAAAGAAAAGAATACAAAGTTGCCACTCAAAAGGAGTAGGTGGAAGTTCAAGGAACTTATAAGAAATCCTACCCCTCTTTCTTCATTATATAGTGCTATATTTACGCAACTCATATACAAAATAGTGATTAATTAATCATTTACCAATTCATTCAACGAATAGGTTACATTCCTTTGATAACTCCAGTTGTATGAGGCTAAATCTGGCAAAGAGGCGAATTATTCTGCATCAATGTCAAGCAGCAAGTCGATTTTCCAGATATTGAATTACCATCACCCAAAACAGACGCTTCTGAGGGATTATTTAATCTACAAATATATTTTTAGTTGAATTTAGAGAGCATTTACTATACTAGGATACTGAGAACGAATGTAAAATCGAGATTTTATCCATATTTTCTACCATTAGCTCCTTTAATGACAGCATTTAGGTAAAGAAAATCAGAAGATGGCATTTACATGGCAGCTTTTAATCCATCTTTATTGGATTACCACTGAAATATTGCAAAAAATAAGCCAAATCTGCCAATAAAGAGCAGTCATGGGAGTGAACCTAAGTGAAGGCAGCAACCGTTAATAAAGCTGAAGTGAATCTCCTTGTGTATCTCTAAATTTGGCTGTGAGTGCGTGTTACCTTGGCCTCTGTGCTGGCCTGTGGTTTAGCTGGAAACTGGACCTCTGTGGCTTTGAGGATGGTGTTTTCCTGGAGGATGTCCTGCTGTGACTGATTGTGACCAAACGGCTGCAAAAACAAAACACAAAATCACCACCGATACAGGACCTTTAACGGCATTTCAGCTGTACTTCAATAATGCATGTAGTATGTTAATGGAAAGGTAGGACAAGTAATATGCACATAACATTAAAATGTTTAAAATGAAAGAAAAACAGTGTAAACAATTTCAAATTCAAAGTTAAACAACAGGAAAACATAAAAGACAGATAGATTAAGATTAACGTTGTACCTTGCGTCCATAGAGGCACTGGAAGAAGATCACTCCCACAGACCAGACGTCCACCTTGTTCGAGATCTTAGGTGGTTCTTTTCCTACCACAAAACACTCTGGAGGCAGGTACCTGAACACACACACATAAAACACTATTCACGTCAAACTGTAACTTGAAAGCTCACACAGTTTTTTAAAGGCAACTTAATGACCTTTTGATGCTTATTTCAGTGCTAGGAAAGGGCATTTCTTGAAACTTACTGTCACAATTCACAGCTTCTAATAATGTTAGTAGCACCAGATTCTGTGTTTTGCACATCGATACAGTGGGTTGATCTTTCTGAGAACGTGGGTTTGTCTAAAACGTCAGTATGAGGAAAGTATTTGTGTTTGTGTGTCTCACCAGTAGGTTCCTGCTCCCTGTGATGTGAGGTCCATCCCGTCCACGCCATAGTTGTCATCGTCCATTATCTTAGACAGGCCAAAGTCTGTGATTTTGATTTCTCCACATGCAGTACCATCCACCAGTAAGATGTTACCTGTGTACCACATAGACAGATTCAGTGAGTGTTTGACATAAAATGAGGTTTAAATGGGAGCAAGTACAAATTTAACACCGTGTTAACAATGAAAAGGCAATTCACAAAGGCGACCTACCAGGTTTGAGGTCGTAGTGGATGATGGGGGGTTTGATTTCGTTGAGGTAGCGCAGGGCGCTGACAATCTGCATGACAATGGAGCGTGCCTCTTTCTCTGACATCAGCTTGTTTTGCTTCAGGTAGAAGTCCAGGTCATTTCCTTCACAGAACTCCAACACTGTACAGAACCTGACAAAGACAGACGCACACAGAGTCACATTTCGGTTTTAAAAAGACCAAATCCAGCAGCTGAATGTGAACAAACTGCACATAAGCAGAGCGAGGGGTGAGCATGAGCGAAGGATTTTGGATGGAGCGAAGGGGGGATTTAAAATAAAAAAGCCAGAGTATCACCTCATCTTCCACTCTGTGTCGCTCACATCATGAGCTAAAAGCACAATCTAGGAAAGAATCTCAAATCTACCAAGCTCTGGTTTTATTTGCGTTGGTTAAAGATAGAGCTAAAATTAAAATACAGTGCATGAGCAACTTTTTCTCTTTAATCAGAGCAAGCAGTGAGCAATTTGTACAAAGTGGGGTGAAATTTGGGTTGAGCATTTTGCGATACGGAGCTGAGTTTTGTGCAGGGACCATGAGCGCAAGAGGAACTGAACCGAACAGGTCCGAGACCGAGAGCAGAAACTTTCTTTGTTCCACTCTGCTCACATGCCCTGGTCAGCAGTATATGCAACTTGTGCACATCATTAATTTACTGAGGCCGAAGTAGGAAGATCAAGTCATCCAGTTTAAGTTTCTTGTAAGAGCTGGAAAGACTGAAGGCTAAGAAGAGATATTTCACTTCCCCTCCCCCAAATGCAGGTCAAAAGTCAGGATCTTTCTTTCTGCATCTGAATGAGCCTGACTTAAGTTACGTATGTGAGCAGCTCAGTCACCTAAGAAAAGCTTTGCTAATTTCATACTCAGCACAGAAATAGTTCCTCTGTTTATCTGGGTAAATATACAGTATTGTCAGACTGGGTAAGAAACACTGGCTGCCAGTTTCTTTGAATGTTTTTTGGGTCTGAGTGACTACACCTCATGGTGCTTAGGAAACACTCAAACACAGAAGTTAACCCTTCAAAAATAACTTCCTTTGTCAGGGCATGCTGACACTGAATCATACATATTTTTCTTTTACTATTTACTCTTTGCCAATCTGATAGCACTCTGACCTAGAGCCTTGAGGCAGAACACAAGCAGTTCATGCGTTATTTGAGTATTGACTGGGTTGGGCCTTTGCACAGGTTTGACACTAACTGATGTGCTCCCTGCTGGTTTACACCCACTGCAAATAAAGCTTTTTAACACAGCACTGTGAGAGGAACAACCTCAGGATACGTTAACAGCAGGGCTGCAGCTGGCAGAGGTCAGAGGTAACTCACGTGTCAGTATCCAGGGAGAAATAGTCGTAGAGCTTGACTATTCTGGGATGGTCCAGCTGCTTGTGTATCCGGTACTCCCTACATGCGTGCCTGAGAGAGAAGAAGTGCCAACCAGTGTGTGTGACGTGGGAAACATTTTGTTTTTATAGTTTTGTGTGCTTGTATGTGTAGATGAGTCTTACTTGTGGTAGTTTTCCTTCTTCTCCTCTCTCCAGTTCTTGTTGAGCTGGTGGATTTTAACAGCTGCGTAGCGCTGCTCAAACAGGTCAAAAGCCTGCATGTGACAAGAGAGCACACATAAACACTTCGTCTCCAAACATCCTTTGTACAAAGAGACAAAAAAGAAAAAGTACTCCAGCCTTATGGACAATACCTTATAGACTTCACTGAAGCCGCCCCTGCCCAGCAAGTGCAGCAGCAGGTACCTCTCGTTTAGAGTAGGATGGTCTTTAAATCTGTGGGGGGAAGATGAGAGCAAACATTCAGCACAACACAATGAAACTCTGCTTGACTTTAATTTAGGAACTCTGCAGCCAGTTTATAGCACAGGTGTAGTGATTGGAGTTCAGCCTGTGTTCAATACATCACTGCCCAACTAGCAAACGCATCAATAAAATGTGAAAACTTTGTTTGTATGGACATGACGGGTACATTTGACAATATAAAACGGCTCCAAGCAATCATTCTTGTTTGTGTTCATCATGTGACCTCCTTATAAAACATCACAGCCACAAATATTTCAGTTTCAAAGGTGCAAAGCCAAGTTTATTTAAGCTAAATGTTTGCATCACACTAGTGCACCTCACAACACAACCAGACAAATTCCTGAACGGCAATCACTCTCGAGGAGTCCATTTATTAAAAAATCCCTCCAATTTAAATCCATTCATGCTCTCTGTGTCTCCACAAGAGTCCGTGTGACAAAACTTCGACATCTATCCAAGTCTACAAGGGTCGGCACATAGCCCTCTGCGGACAATTTCTGTGCTCAAAGTAAATTCTTGTTTTAAGGAGAGGCTGTGCCACGAGATTCTTCCTCATCCACACCTTTATAATCATCATTAAAAGAGTTGTAATTGAGCGGTTGCTGCTGGACTTTGGACGTGCTTTGATTTGTACATGCTCCGACTGATGGTGCCCAAACACAGCTGGAAGTTTTAGGTTCTTCAGAAATCTTATATTATGTCCACCTACTGTAACAAACTCTGGCAGCAGGCTATTTTATAGAGCTCAGTACACCAAAGGAGTAATTACTGACACTGTAATGAGCTGCTATATCCTGTAAACACAGCCAGCCTTTTAGAAACATCCACAGGAGCATCGTGTCTTTTTCTGATCAATAAGAGTGCCAGTGCGTGCCCTAGTTTGTATTTCAGTCAGTGCACAGGGACGCAAAAACTTGGCCTCCAGATAGACTAGTCAAGAGAAAGGTTGTGAAGGAGGGTCGGCTGATGCGAGCCAACCCATGCAGAACAGTTTACCCTGTATGTGTCAGTCTGAATGGGGTTTCAGTGTTGTTGTACTTAAACATTTTTAACCTACAGACGGCATTCCACATTAAATTTACGTTTTTTAATTAGTTGATCTGCTAATATTTACTAAAACACCGACTGCGGAAACTGAAATTTTGACTTGTATTCATTACACAGACCTCAATCAAGTCTTAACCAATTATTCCTGAACAAGTCATGTTGAGTGGACTTACGCTGAGCTGTCCTCATTGTTTATCCTCTTGAGCTCTCTGATATGAAGGTTCCTCACCCGCTCCAACCGCTCCAGCTCTGCTTGGATCTCAGCTTCCTCCTGAATAACACATGGTATGAAATGGACACATTCTGCATTTAGTTTTCATTGACAGTTTTTGCATTTAAAAAGTAAATACGTGAGCATGGACGTCTTCCTGTAATCAGAGGTCATAGCTTAAAGTGCTTTTTTAAACATTTGAGTGTATCCCTAGTTAAACTTTCTAGTGTTTTTAGCTACTGACCTTCTTCAGATGTCCAAGACGAAGCTTGAAGATCTCCTCCTGCTCATGGTACTCAGCGAGGGTCAGTCTGCCAAAACACAGTCAAGTTAAATCTCCCAGCAGAACCAAAATCTTTTCCTACTGACTACGTATATTTATCTATTTGAGTTTACTCACAGCTGGGGCAAGGACGGCTTGAGGAAGGGGTCTGAGTCGTTGCCATTGACCACCTTAGTTTTGCGTTGCTTGGGTTCAGATGTGGAGGCCACAGACAGGGAGGGAGACGCGGGGTTCGGAGGCTTCCTCTTGGCTAGCAGCTTCCTCTGTCGCTCAATGTCCTCCCTCTGCTGGTTGATGCCCTCCTGCTGCCTGCACACACAAAGAGAGGGAGGACATGGATCATATGACAAAGGCAGACAATAAACAGCGTTTCACTTGTTTTGCTCCTGGCTGTGAAATGAAACATGCATTTAAAAAAAATCACAGTATTTCTGCTGCTCAAATTATAAATAAAATTCAGGTTATTTTAGCTGAATTAAAAAAAACAGTGCATGTATTTGTAGCCTCTCACTTGATCAGGTTTTGGAATGCATATCCGTCAGTCCACTGCTCCGTGTACGACGCTCCGTGTCTGACGGTGGTGAAGTGACCGAGACGGAGGCGATCCTGCATGCTCTTTTCACGACATGACTGCTTCTCCTGGGTACTCTGCAGACAAAACCAGACAGGCACACAGACACAGTTAGAAATGACGGTTAGTGTTGCTGATGGTGTCTCAAGATTATCAGCCAAGAGACGACAGTATTTGTCATTCAGGTCATTTCGGAGTCTCAGAACATTCTCCAGTGACAATTCCATACCTATAACCTCAAAGTTATACCCCCATGCAGAATGATGGTGCATTGGATTCAAAAATTACAAAGATTTTACACTCTGGTCGAGCCCTATTAAGCGATACTCTAATGATACTGGATCAAATGACGCTCTGGAAGCGAGTGTACACAAAGTTCCACCACCACCATGCTGCTAAATGCAACTCTGACCCAAAACGGTGGAGACCAAAGGGCAACAAGTGGCTGGTGAAGAGTTACAAAAACCTACAATCTAAACTCTCTCAGCAGCTGTGAACCAAAGCAAAGCTAAAACACCAAAGAACACTGGACTTGCTAATGGATTAGATGCCTGTGTTGCTATATTTCTGCTGAATGCTACATTTGCAAGCGATGAGCTTCAAGTTTAATCTGTAACACATTAGCTGTGGGATGTTGATAAGCTGCTAAAGTATCTCTGTTGTCACTTGTCAGTTTCTCTCTCTGCTCCATAAAGGTCAACAATAACTTAATGCAGCTTTAAATACTGGTGTTTTCTTTAACTGAATGTACAAAGAACACATAAACCTGTGCATGCATATAAAAAGACATACCTTCTCTATGAGCAGCTTCTTGCTCATGGTGATGCACTTGTTGAGTCTCTCCTTGTATTTCTCCAGGAGTTTCTGCTGTTCGTCGATCTGTCTCCGCAGGTCACAGTTAGCCTGTTTAAAACAAAAACACAGCAACGGCAGCATTAAATTTGGGTGTGTAGATATTAACACAGTGTAAATCTGGCATGATAAACTGGAGCACATTAGACAGATGTGCTCTTTTGCACTCTCCGTCACTGACTGAACGATATGAACTCACCCTGAGCAGGTCATCTATCCGTCCTTCTTTTTTCTCCAGGTCCAAACTCTTGTTGCTCTCCAAGGCAGCAAGTTTCAGGCCTGTCAGTTCCGTCTAAGAAAACCAGATAGATAACGGTAAGCGGTGTACTACTACACTGTACAACGTATACTGTTTAAATTATGAAAAATCCGTCATTTCAGTGTGATCTACTACCTGGATACATTTGCTTGAGGAGGCTTTGGGGTTGTGTTCCCCGAAACACAGACTGGTGGGAGAGGAGCTATTCTGCCGGATCTACGAAGACAAAGTTAGTATGAGATGATGCAGATAACTCATCAGAAATCCCTCGGAAAGATTCGACTGTCTGTACAATACTCACGATTAAGCCCGGTGCAGAGTGCGAGTTCTGTGGCGAGCGGCGAGCTGATGGGAGGCCTCTGACTGGACTGGAACCATTTCCACCCTGGAACTTTGCAAAAAGAGTTAACCTAAGAATCTGGTCTCAAATTATTAGAATCACAACACACTGGAGTAACAGTAGCTATTTTCTTGATTATTCAGTTCATTGTCGGGTTTATAAAATGTCGGAAAAAGGTGAAAAATGTCGATCAGTGGTTCCCGAAACCCAAGATGACGTCCTAAAATGTCTCATTTTGTCCAAACCCAGAAACACCTTCAGTTTACTGCCATAGAGGAGTACAGAAACAAACAAATATACACATTTAAGAAGCTGGAATCAGATAATTTTGCCTTTTTTCTTTAAAAAATTAGCCAAACCAATTAGTCTAATTTTAAAATAGAAGCTAATTAACTACACTATAATAATTGTTGCAGCACTACAGTAGTTGTTGTAATACTCACATCAAAGTAGTCGCTGATCTTGGGCCCACGTGTGGAGGTCTTCCCTGCAAAAAAAGAAAAAAAACAACGAAATGGCGACGTAAGCTATCAGTAATTTATATCTGCCTGAATCACACCATTTTAACACAGATGTCTATCATACCTTGACTACTCTCTGAATAAGTATCAGCTTTCCTTTTCCTCCCTCTGGACGACTCGGAGTGCTTCTTCTCCGGGGTCTGTGAATCGATATGAAATGAGAGAGAGGACAAAAAAAAAAGCATGAATCCCCTGAGTTTCACCTAACAAAGCAAGATCCAGTGGTGGTGTTCAGCAGGAAAGAGCAGCCGGGAGAAAGAGTACATACTGAGTAGGCAGGGGAGCTCCCTCTTTTCAAATCAGAGTTCTAGGAAGAGAAGAGAGGGAGAGGTGGAGGTAGACAGAAAGAAGAGTGGGCTGTGCAAGGAAAAGTACTGACAATATGGATGCACATATAGCACACTTTAGTGGGCCTATCTGTGTAATAAACTGTGTACGACCTCTATTCAGCTCCTTGAAATGAACGTCTAATGACTGTGTGTGTGTTTTACCTCTGATTCCTTGTCACTGGATGAACCCAGACTTCCATAGCTGTGGTTAGAGGATTCATTGGCCAGGCCCTACACGAAGAAAGAATTGAGATAGGTGAGAAAATAAAATATGAAGATAATCCGCTCACGTATGAGGTGTTATTCAAGTTGAGTGACCTCATGTAAAGTAAACATGAAGGCCTGTAGTCTGCCATGTCGGACAGGAATCCAGATTTTCATTTATAAGGTGCGTCACTTAGCCTTTTCCCCCCTGGGTTTCGTTTGTATTTCCTGGCATCAAAAGAATCCTGCTTGTGACGTTGCACTGTCTGATGACTTCTGTTTCTGGTGGAGTACCTGGTGGAGTACTCCTGAACACGAGCCTAAAGATTGCTTCAACTTGTGCACCGCATTCTTTGTGCCGCAAGCAAGCACTGGTTGGTGTTAGTATTTATATTGAGAGCTGGGAATGTCTTTCTTGCTGTTGCTGTTTAAATATTTTAAATCCTTAATCTTTAAGGAAACAAAAGATACATAGAATAAAGTTTTAACTCACGAGGCTCTTTTGTTCCTGGGTTAACTGTCCTTGTGCTTCAAATTGTAAACATTTTCTTTTTACTTTCAATTTGTACAGCAGCTGCCCTTATGAAAACAAATGGGACATACAACTTTCGTTCACTGTGTTGCTCATATTTCTACGGCAGTCTGTAGTGCACTCTCAGCAGCTCAAGCTTGTTTATGCTCGTGCAAGAGAATTATGGGTCAGAATGGCCAGAGACGCATGCTGGCTTGCAGAATGCGAAATGCAATCCAATGTAGTAGGACATCCTGATATTTTTGGCATACTGCATTTGACATATTGGGACATACTATATCCTTTTCTGGCATATCATATAGCACGGTCGTACGGGTATTGTAGTGCACCCTGAGTTTGTGTGTGACATATCTCAAAATGGAGGCTTTAGTTTCTCTGTTACCTTAGCACCTCCACTGGTGCTCCCAGTGCTGCCTACTGTGTTGCCACTGACAGCTCCTGTGAACCTGGCCTCCAGCAGCTCCTGTCTCCTGGGGTCGAGGCTGTGCAGCTCCTCCATGGGGCCTGACACGAGGACATCGACACAGTAAGGTAAGACGATTATGTTATCACCATCACTAGACAAGTACACATTCCCTGTGACAAAATTACCAGAACAGAATACAAATGAGCACCACGAGAAGGAACAGAGGACAGTATCGGGGAGGGGATTAGAGAAAATGAGAGTGGCTAGAGAATAAAAATAGAAAAATGGATTTAATTCAACTGGGAAGGAGGTAGCTCTTCAAAAGATGTGCTTTGAATCTATGCTGGAGATGCTGGAGATGAGTGACACTGCATTTCTAACCTGAACAGAAAGGTCACTGAGAAGGCTGAGCGAAGTAAATCCACCAGTCTGTCAGCACAAAGATCTCCAACCAGCCCATCTATTATTTTGTAAGTTAGGCTGCCACAGTGGCCTCAGTGCACAGTGCTAAGCTATTCTCTCACATTAAGGAATCTCACTACCTGAGAAGAACAACAAGAGCTTAGATAAGGACAATGGAAGTTTTATCTCAAAGTAAAATCTTTCGATATGTTGCAGTGTCAGTGAATGTCTCTAATTGAAATGCTGCACATGTGCAACTCCTCTCACTGCTGAAACAGGCCATTTAGGCTGTGCATAAGCATAGTTTTGCATTTAAATTTCACAAGCACATAGGTACATTTTCCGATGTCTCAATGGCGAACCATTTAGTTGTAAATGAGACCCACAATATGCATAAAATGACACTAACACAAGTAGAAGATTACATATACTATATGCTGTCTTTGTGGGCCTTGACTGACAACAGCCAGTTTCCAGGGAGGGATGAACACACGTCCTCTGCTCCCTGCTGACTGCTGCTGCAAGTGTTTGTTTCCTTATTGGACATTTCCTGGCTGTCATCTTTACATAGCTTCTGGCACAGGGGCAAGCCTTAAAAGGCATAATGGACATTATGAAACCCTTGAGCGGTGCAACAGTGAGCACACCACAAGGCCTATGTGAGGTTATTTGAGGACATAGGAGAGACAGATTTGGGGTAATTAATCTATATAGCCACATCTCTACATTGCAATAACATTTATCTCTCGTAGCACGTTAGATTAAAAATTAGTTCATAAAAGACATCCTTGGAAGAGTAATTAAAATGCAGATTTGCAACTTGTTAGCACCATCGCTGTCTAAATATTTTAACATATCATGTCCTGTGACTAATGCACATAGCTGGGAGATTAGAGCCAACTGCTGCCACTTATCATCGCTGTTTTGTCACATCATCTCCAGCAACTCAGCCAACACAGGAGTGAACAACAACATGTCGACAACAATGTGGACGAACGGATGCATGTAAACTGGACAAAAAGTCAAACCCAAGGCCTGTTTTCAAGTTACCAGCAGCAGGGTCGTGCATTGCAGTGCATTAATGGATGCACTCACGGCTATGTTGTTTAATATTCTCCTAGATGCTGCTGATAGGAGGTTACAAACTACTACACAAACACTGGGATCGCATCAGCGGACTACGAGCAACTAGAAATCCTGACAGCCACACAAACAGCACAACAAGCTAGCGCTGCCTTTGTGCAAAAACACGATAGCTTCGCTGCTACTTAGGCTGGCCATCAACTGAACTGACAGCTGACGTTTGGCTTCCAATTCACGGCATCAGTGAACTTGACATCCATTTTTTTTTTTTACTTCGGCAAACGTTAGCTCGACGCGGCCGAAACAACCGAGCTCACCCCGCAAACAAACACAACACACTTGACGGAGAATATAAGAGCAGCGTCTCGGTGAGCTCCCGTACCTTCCTTGCTCTTTGCGGTCGCCGTTATATGTTGTTGAGAAATCGTTGGGGACGAGGAGAGCTGCGACCAAGATGGCGTCGCCTCCAAACTTCCACCACCACTTCCACTGTTACTTTGGACACTCATGAAGCCACTTTACCGCCGAGAGGAGCCAGCGTACACACTGCCGGAAATCCCGAACTCGCGTCCATCGTTTTGACACCTGCTGTCGCCAAAACAGGCCGAGTTAGTCCTCTGTTTTCTTGTTTTACTTCCCGTCGGTGCTGCTAGACGTCTGGCATGTTGTGAGCCGTGCGGGTCCTGCGGAGGAGCGGCTTCTTCTTCCTCAGACTCTCGCTGAAACGGATCCTCGGTAACCTTTGCATGATGACCGCACCGCGCGCCTGTCAGCATCCAGTTCGCGAGCGCAGCTTTGATTCTGGTAGGCGAGGCTATCGCGAGGCTGGCGCGCACCTAGCAGCGCGAGGAGGGAGGGAAGGAGGGAGGGAGGGAGGTTTTGGGGGAGGAGGAAGCGTTGAAGTGGTGGTGGTGGGGAGGTGTGGGGGGCAGGACACCGAAACAGATCTGGAGTCGTTTTAGCCTCCTGCTAACCAGCCAGAGCTGCACCGGGAGGCACCGACCTGAGAACAGCTCCTGGGTTTTTTAGGTGGAAACAACAAACAAGCACCCGGAAAAAAAAAAAAATGGCCGAAAGTTCCTGTGTGCTGGAGGAGAAGACGGAAGGGAATCAGAGGCGCACACTTATTCATACATATGCACGGATAACTTCATGTAGATTTCACGGACATGCGCAGTAGAGTGTGCGTGTAGTATGTTTTTAAGTTTCGGTTTGTGGTGCTGCTTTGTCGTCTTGAGATACAACTTGCAGGAAGGGGGC
>OMNN01001972.1:0-13349 GCA_900302755.1 Chromis chromis | reverse complement strand
ATTCCTCCCTCTTTTGCTCTCATCAGAGTCCTGATATATATATATATATATATATATATATATCTTTTTAAAGTGCACACACCTGAGTGTTGTATTGATCTGCAGGGCTTTGCTGAGCATCTTGGCCCCGGAGTCTTCCAGGAGGTTGCCGCTCAGGTCCACCTTCCTCAGGCAAGCATTGGAGCCCAGGGCGTTGACCAGCACTGTGCCCCGCTGACGAAGTCTGGAGTCGGCGAGAGAGAGGGACTGCAGGGCCTGGAAGGATGCAAGGAGAAGATCTGGAAATCAGAACTTTTACAGAGGTGAAATACGTGTCAGCAGCAGCATCTACATTAAAGGAATTAAAGTGTTTGGGAAAACAAGACCTGTAATTAAGTGATAAAAGCAAACATCATCCACCAGGTAGATGATGGGTTGGAGGTTATTGCTTCTAGCCATTACATTTCAAAGAAATCTGGGGAATTTATCAGTGCTTATTAATTATTAGAAATTATGTTAAAACATTTATGCAAGGAAAATCAATAATGGAGGAACCTGGATGAAAATCTAATTTGAAAACGCACTAATCTAAAACCCTCTGCAGGTAGGAATGTTGAAGTTACGGTGAGTTGAATTCATTTTTGCTTTAAAACACCTTGTTATTTTAC
Organism: Chromis chromis; assembly: GCA_900302755.1. NCBI lineage: Eukaryota > Metazoa > Chordata > Actinopteri > Pomacentridae > Chromis > Chromis chromis. Next base: position 12,702 of record OMNN01001972.1, on the reverse strand, counting down.
AAATTGGTCACTTGGTGAAAATCTGCAACAAAATGAAATTAATTATAGGTTCTGGTGGTCAATGTTAACACTTCAGCTCCATCAGTGTATTCACATTTTTCAACTTCTGAATGCATTTTAGATGAGCAGCATTACATTCCTCTACAAATAGGATGTTAGACATAAGTCCTTGAATACCTTTTTTATAATAAACTCAGTCAAATTCTTATTATAATAAATTATTAATATAAACCTGGAGCTCACAGCCAGTTTGTTTATTTGAGAGACCAAAAACATTGAGAAACACGTGTAACATACTCTCTGCCCTGACTATATCCAGGGTTTAAGTAGGCTGTTTTTTTTACACTGGTCCAGGCTATAACCTGGCGTATTATTTGGGCTGTTGTATACCCTCCAGGCCAGATTATACCCTCCACATTCACACACAGAACATTCAAGGATGCAGCATTAAGCTTTTGATTTCATTTCACACCCTGATGTTACAACCTCAACCACTACGATACACAAGCTTAATCACTTAAATGCCCTTGCAAATTAACCAAGATATGTGGCTGGCTTTGTTCAAAGAACCCATTCCTGAATTTATCAAAAACAAAAAGAAATGTTGTTGCAACATGAGTCACCACCAAATTTTTCAGTAAAGCAAACAAACTGCTTTAGTTTTCTCGGCATCATGCTTGGTGATTTAGACTTCAAACACGATAGCTCTCAAGTAGAATTTCAAACTAATCTAACTTGATTTTAAACATGATTTGCTACAACATACTCTCATTACTTTACACAGCGCTATACTTCTGCCTTCTGGATATAAACCAGTTGAGGTTATTTTATACCCTGGGGTGTATTTTGGCCAATAGCCTTGATGTGATTAACCATAAATATTGCCACTCCATTTGATGTTGTTCATCTTTTTTGCAGTGGTGTTATTTTTTAAACACCACTTTTTGAACTCTATTTTTTAAACACTATTTTTTAAACTCATGCTGGAAAAAAACATTGAAATGAAGATTTATTTATATTAAACAGAAGGGGGTATAATCTAGACTAGCAGGGTATAGTCTGAAAATCTCCAAACTAACAGGTCTTATGGGGCCTGGGCCACAACTTACCACCAGCATAAGTTATTTTATACCTTGGGATAAATTTTGGTGGGAGGGTAATCTAGCCTGCTACACATGTTCTTGTTCTTTAGACAAAGTCAAGCTAGCTTCCTCAGTTTCCAGTGTTTGTGCTAAAGAAAGTCTTCTCCATACTGAAGCTTTGTATTCAAGGGACATACAGATCATTGATTATCTTGTAACAATGGCACCTGTGAGGGGATGGGATATATTAGGCAGGAAGTGAACAGTCATTTCTTAAGGTTGGTATGCTGGAAGCAGGAAAATGGGCAGCATAAAAATCTGAGCTATCAAATTGTGATGACTAAATGACTGGGTCAGAAGATCTCCAAACTAAAAGGTTTTGTGGGGGTGTTTCTGGTATGCAGTGGTTGGTAACGACCAAAAGTGCTCCAATGAAAAACAACTGGTTAACTGGTGACAGGTCATGGGCACCCATGGTTTAAAGCAGCGCATTGGTAACCAAGTCTGGCCAGTGTGGTCCGATCCCACAAACAAATGTAGCATAAGTAGCGGAAAAACCCTAACACTGCCTATAATAGAAAGGTATCAGAACACCAAGTGTTCACTGCAGCCGGGTTTTGTAGCCACAGACTGGTCAGAATGCCCATGCTTACCCTGTCTACTAGTAAAAGCACCTACAAAGGACATGTGAGTGCCTGAACTGGACCACTGAGTAATGGAGGAAGGGCCCTTTATATCACGTGGATGGCTTGGTGCATGAGTGTTGTACGCCTGGAGAAGAGACACCAGCAGGCTTGCACTATGGGAAGCAGGCAGAGGCAGCGTGATGCGCTGTGCAATGTTCTGCTGGGAAATCTTGGGTCCTGACATTCATGTTGGTGTTACTCTCACACCTACACAAACATTGCTGCTGACCACAAAGACAACTTCGTTGCAGTAGTATCCCCTGATGGCAGTGACCTCTGTCAGCCCCACTGCAAACATTGTTCAGGAACGGTTTGTGGAACATGGCAAAGAGTTCAAGGTGTTGACTTAGCCTCCAAATTCGCCTAGAATGTCCAGGGATAAAGGGATCTGTTGCTAACATTTTGATGCCTGATACCATAGGACACATTCAGAGGTCTTGTGGAGTCCAGGACTCAATGTGTCAGAGCTGTTTTGACAACATGAGAGGGACCTACACAATATTAATGTTATGGCTGATGTGGCGCATATTAATTAGTATCTTTTCCTCTCAGAAAGTCGATAAGAATTTTTCCAAAAGTTTCCTACTGGTTACTGATGTTTTTTATGTACTTTTGCGGTGCCTGATATCATTGAGGCTGCTGGGAGTTGCTCATGTTCTTGCAATTGATGCTAACAGTCTTCGATGACTCATATACTCAAGTGTTAACGCGGGGCTAACACCAAGGCCAAATATCCGCAGGGGACACTCACTGATGATTTTGATATTTGTGTTGTCATCACTTTGCGTGTGAGCCAACTAGCCTAGCGACCTCTGACAAACTGGGAGCAATTCTTTTTAAACGTGCACATTTACACCCGTCCATGCCTGCGTCGGCACGCTCATACTCAGCATCGTTGTGAGCTATCACCATCAACAGTGGTAAATAATTGAGCAGGCTACTTGTCATGCTGGATTTGCAGAGCAGAGAGCACAGAGAGCCTCGGGAAGCCTCGCAAATAAACTGAGACCGAATGAATCATTGTCGGGCATCACTCGTGCGCATGCTTGCACCTTGTGTGTGTGCATGGCAGGTGGGAGATTGATTGAGCTTACTGTAAATGCACATGAGTGAGGAGAATTTCAAAACGGTGACAAGTGTGTTTTTGTGCGCGGCCGCAAATCTGTGAGGCATGTGTAGGCGTGCATCTGTGCATAACACAGAGAACAGAGAATTTGTGTGTGTGTACAATATGTTACATAATCAAACTCACACACTCTTCTTCTTGCACCAAATGAACCAGTTTCTGCAGAATTTCATCCAGCACCCTGAGGAGGCAGAAACAAGAGGGAAACATTCATCATCTGCATCATCTTCACAACCATCTGTACCACCGGTTCCCCCGCGTGGTCCCTACCTGCCCTTGATGTTGAAGTTCTTCCCCAGCATTAGGTGTTTGAGGGAGGGGTGTCGGGAGAACGCTGGGATGACAGCCAGCAAGTCAGCATCCAAACCTGCACACAACACAACACACACACATCAATAGAGTACAAGCGCAGCACCAGCAGGGCTTTGCTCTCCGGAGCTTTTTGTGAATAACCGCCTCCAAGAAGGTCTTTAATTAAAGCTATGTAAGCACCGATCAAATGAGAGAGCAGGCATCAAACTTTAAGAGTGTTAGTCTTTTAACACAAGAAAGATATTTACTGATGTATTAAAATTAAAAAGTCGTATTTTTGTCTACATAAAATCGTCAATTTCTGGGCTTTTACACCAGTGACTCATCATTTACTCTGCCAGGTGCCAACGTTTCTGGCCTTCAAAGCTGAGTTTTTCTTTTTTTTTTTCCCTCTCATGGTCCATTTTGAAACAAAATCGCACTGCCCACTGAAATTCCAAAATACTCCCAATTAACCCCCCCACTCACACCCACTCAATCTTTTCTAAAGCTCAAGGATGGAGGATGCTGCTGAGAGGATGTGGTTACCATGGCGAGAAATGTCAGCAACAAAGACTAGAATGCCTCATTCAGAGTGCAAAAATATCCGCGGTTAAATAAGCTCACATGCTTCTAATGTGAAGTGAGTTTATTTTATCACAGCTTCCTGTGACAACGACAGCACAGGAAGGGAGAAAGAAGCTACGCAAGAGGCTTTTGTTGGAGGAGACACATTATTGTTTCGGCTAATACTCCTGGTCCCGTTTAATTAATACATGGATTAATGGCTATTTAGGTGTTTAACTGGAGAAATTGGTTGGCATGATAGATGGTATCAACGACACAAGATATGCATTTAGTTTAACAATTGCAATATCAAAGAATAAACTTCATAGGTTAAGTATAGGATTAGTCTCATCGAGCTGTAGCTTCAAGGTGAAGAGCATTTTTATAGAATTTTTTCTACTGTATGAAAATCGAATCAAAAACTAACTTTATATTGCTGTAAAACGAGAACATCACTACCAACATAACATAAATTCCTAAGATTTCTACAGCAAGATTATATGATGGTAAACAGTAGGGGAAATAGGAGGATCAAGGCTAAAAATTGGGTGTTGGACACCGAATATACAATCTTGTGTGTGTGCTCTGATGCATGCAAATTCAAAATAAAGCACAGTGCACACATGATACTATCTAGGAGCTGTGTTTATGCCCAAAAGCCCAGAGATACAACGGAAATCCAGTTTATCTGTGCATAAAAGGGCTTGTAGTATTTAATTAGACCAAATTTAGTAGACTGCACAATGCCTTCAACATGAACAAAAAAAAGAAAAAGGCATTTAAACTCTGTTTTGACACAGGTCCCCTCCACAAGGCAGGGCTGAGATAAGCTAATAACGATGGACATGTCTTAATTGGTATTGAACTTTAGCGGCTCAAATTCCCAAACAAATCTGCATGCACTCAAATGAGCAAAGCCAATTATCGAACAAACTTTTGGGTCCCCTGATGATTGGTGCAGCAGGTCTGGGTCTTTGTTTACTTTTCTAAGTTGGCAATACAGCCTCGAATGCATATTTTAAGTATACGTTAATTAACCTACTGAAGTCAAACGGTTTAGGCGACTGGCCTAAGTTGCTTCATTCATGTTTAACAACTGCCATCTCATTCATTAGTAGTTTAGCTGACTAGTAAATTTCAGCAAAACTCACGTTGGTGTAAAATACAATCAATTTACCCAAAATGCTATTACTCTGCTGATACAAACAAGTCAAAACAGTTATCACAGATCCCTCCATCCGCCCCAAACCTCCTCCCTAAGTGATTAGCTTTTGGTGATGTTGATTGATTGTAAGATTTAACATCTATGTATGTCCTTCTGAGAGTACTGGTTCTTTCATCATAATCCTTGTTTCAGCCTTACTAAATGGTTCATCATTCAAAGGATTGCACAACATGCCATTATTTAAAGGGATACTCCAACAATTTAGCATCTAAATACCAATAAAGAATACAAATCTGAATCTCAGCAGAGGCACAGATTTTTTAATCACCAGTATGAGTCAAGCTCCAAAAAAACATTGGATCCTGCAAGTCTCATAATGCAACTCATTAGTCTTTCATTAGATCCCACCACTGCCCCCTACAAAATGCTCAGCTCGATCAAATGCAAAATCTCCATCACATAACGCAAGTTTTGTTCATGCTTTTTGATTTCAACTGCAGAAGACTTTGCATGATTTTCTTAACAGGATGAATAATACTCCACATAACGACTAAACTCCGGTATAAAACTAGTGCAGTGCCCCTTCAGTGTAAATAAATGTATATAGGGTGTAATTAAAGTTGACATTGACACTGATTCACAAGCTCAGTTTAAAAGAAAGCCTTCCAATTAAAGGGCTTTATTTGTTGGGGTCCAGGCCGTCATGGCTGTAATCAAAAGGCTTTACAACAACACAACACACACACACAGCACAACAGTTCATCTCAGTGCATCCCCTGTGGGTTGTGCACTGAAGCGTGTCTCTTACCATTATCAGAGATGTCTAAAGTCCCCACGCATGAAACTCGAGGAAACAGTTCCTGAATCACGCCGGCACCTGCTGACCTCAACTGTGGGAGGAAGATAGAGAGCAGCGGAACATGATGGGATGGCCACGAGCGTTAATCCATGAAGATGATGAGTGAATATACCCGGAGCACAGACTGACAGAGCGTACCTCACAGCTGCTGATGTCCAGGTGTAAATCAGTGATATGAGGGTTATTGGACAAACCCAGGAACAGAGCCCTGAAGGAAAACACAAGGGAAAGGATGGGTGAAGAGAGAGGGAAAAAAGAAGAGATTAATGGGAAAGCCGATATGGTAAGAGGAGCGAGAAGAATGATAGGTAGATAAGAAGAAATGGGGGAGAAACAGAGGTCAATTAGGAGACAAAGACAAGTGAAAAATGACAGCGAAAAATTAAAGACAGATCAGTCCCACATAAATCCAATTGCTCCTTTTCCTCTTTTAACAACCTCAACGGATCAACCGTCCCATCCTGCCCCGTGTTCTCCTGTGCACACCTAAAAGTTTTAAAGGATTTAGAGGAAAGTAGCTTAAAAAAGAAGATTCATAGCTCTTTAAGTCCCCAACAGAAAAAAGAAACCTCCAATATTCATTCAGGAGAAGTGGCCACTAGTGCGCGCGCATACACACTCACAGGCCCAGCTGGATGCAGAGAGAACGCTGCATTTGCACATCAAGGCTCTGCTGGAGGTTGTTCTTGTGCAATGAATACGCATTTTGGAGTTATGCAACTTGAGGAGGTAATGAGGAGAAGTGCTAAGTGGGGGAGCCCGCTCCATCCGTTTTGGCTGAGCTCCATCATGCAGCACACAATCATCTCGACTGCTGGCAGTTTGCTTTGTTTGCTCTGTTATTGATTGTGTTTTTTGGCTACGAGAGGCGAACAGCAGGCTGTACACCTAACAGAGAAACTGTGATATTGCAGTACTCCACTTATCCCCGTAGGGATACTCGCTTTTTTTATTTTTTTTTTGCTTGGCTGCTCTATGAGCTGGTTTTAGCCACAGATCTCCTAAAGCTGGTGAGGATACAGAGTCCTGCACAAAGACACGTCAGCACGGTGGCAGCCGGCCAGCGACGGGGGCTTCAGTCTGTGCGCTGTGATTGAAGGCCAGTCTACGGACATAATAGTAGACTGGCTCCACTGTCAGGGAAAAGTGTTTGAAACCCAACGCGCGCCTTGACGATTGAATCTCACTGATGGTTTGGATGCAAACTACTCTCCATATGGCACGAGCTATTTTAATATTTAAGCTAAAAACACAATGGAATCAGAAAAATAACATCCTTTTATGCTTTTGCTAGAAACGAGGGCAGATGATTCGACTCTCCTCTCAAGGCCGCTGTGCATTCAGCTCTGGTGTTGGGTTAGCAATAATGCATGGGGGTTCTTACATTTTAGTAGTCTCCTCTTGGATATAACATTTAAAGGCGATCCTTCATGTGCTCAATTTACCCAGTGCTTTAAAGTAAAGCACCTTATTGCATCAAGAGCGGGTGCATTTTTAGCATGAGTGGACCCGGTGGGAATTCATCCCTCGCCACTCCGAGGCTTCAAGTTTGACTGGAAAATTTTTACAGCAACACAAATGCTCGTTGACACAGAGAGGCGGCATCAGTCAAAACTGCTGGTAACCCACTCAGAGAGGCCAGGAGTTAAAAATAATAACACGCATGAGTTGTCTAATAAGCTACTTTTATCGCCATTCTCCACCAGGTGTAAACACAATATAAATTCACATCAGTGACGTGTCAGTTCAGCGCCGTTCTCCGTGAAAACGAGTCGTGTTTACATGATCGCACATCTGCTGGGGTGGAATCTGAGAGCGAAACGCTGGCTCCAGTGTTAAAAAGAAGGATCCATGTCTCCTACACCTCCATATTGACTCATTTATAATATTTCATCTCTTAATAGGATTATTTGACGGATTTCATTACTCCTCCTGTGCATGAAATTCGTTAAAGAATCACTGGGAGACATTGTGCGACAATCATTAAGGACTTTTTAAAAGCAATACATTCACAAGCCTATTGTAATATTCCGAAAGGACTTTGATAGTATCTAGCAGGATTAGGTGACTTTGCAGTGATATTTTACATCCTTTTATCTCATTCAGAAATTCCCCGCTGCCTTATGTCCCATCATGAGCCCTTAGATCCTCTACTGCTGGCTTCCTGGCTGCCCAAAACCACACCAAATTGAAATTTGGAGACGCAGCTTTTTACAGCTTTGCTCCTAAGCTGCGGGAAAACAGACTACCCGAAGATTTCAGAGAGGCAGGCTCTGTTGGAACCTTTAAACGGCACTTAAAGGTGTATCTTTTTGTCCTAGAACCACTTACCACAGTATACAAGACGTCATTTTATTTTGTATCTTATTTTTAACATTAAGGCTTTTTGAGCTGTGTGTTTTGCATGAAAGGTGCTATAACAAATTATGTATTTATCTATCCCAGTAGTGTATTTAAATTTAATGACTTTATCCAACTTTATCTTATGTATAAACCAAACTAACATACAGCAACATGCTTTTTGTCACCGCCCTTCAGCTGTAAACATACAGCAGTTTTCCTCTCATGATATCACCATAATATCATAGTAGCTGTTTGATATGTGCATTAGCAGATCCTCTTGGCATCTTGGCTTTTATTGCGGTATTTTTTGCCAATTAAGTGTATGCATCCTGTCTCGAGATTTTCCAAATGAATCGGGGAAAGATTCGGTTGCCAGTTGGCTGTCACAAGCGGTGATACACCAGTCAGAGCTGAACACAGTCAGCAGAATATTCATATTACAGCCACCATCAGAAACACCTGGCGCCTCAGCATATAGACACAATTTCAACAGGAGATTTAGGTATTAGCGCTGGGTGAAATTCACTGTTTATCAGCAGTGATGTATTGATCCACCTTTTTGTCTCCCATGACCGATTCTGGCGTCGGTTTAGTGTATTTGCCGATCTACTGACCTCATGCTAGAGCTCAATTTTCCATAATTTACATACATTATCTGTAAATCTAACACTGTAGAAATCATTTTAATGCAACATAAAGGCAGATGACACATAAACTGCGTGTAATGTTGATTCTTTGTGTCATAAAACCGTAACATAATGACACCACAGACCCTGATTTGGCATATCAGATCAGTGCTCCCCTAATTGTCAGCTGTGAAACGGCAATTTACTGCAATCTTGACCGGATGAGAGCATATGTAGTTCCATATTAGTCTATTCTTCTACATACTTTAAACTTCATATATCCGTTGACCCTCTTAAGATGCCACCTGGCTTTAGATTCTGCTCCATTACCTTCATTACAATGGCGCCTGACGCTGAAATTGACTTATCCGTCACTTGAGAAAACACAGACCTCCCTCTTTTTTCAGGTCACTTGCTCTGTCAAATTTGCCCTTTAAAAAAATACACCATCGCACATCTTCATAGAGAATTTTTGAAAGGTTGTTTTGATGCGTTTCTTGGATTGATTTGTTTATTTTTTTAGATGTATTTATATCTGGATACATTTCATTGGAAGTGGAGGTGCATGCATGCAAGCTGATGTGGCGGATCATATAACCATTTTCTTTTGATCAAATCAATTTTACTCTTTTGTGTTCAGCCTAGATAGATAAGAACACATGCAGTGAGTGTTTGAGGACATATGGCTGCTCATTTTTCAGCCTTTTGTTGCAGTTCAAACCATACAAGCGATTTGCATCTCAGACACGCCAGCAGATCTTTAGGGCTTCAAAAGGTTCCTTTAAATCCTCGCAACGGTGACTCACCTCAGCGAATCAGGCGGGACCTTCATAGAGGCCAGGCTCACATGGGTCAGGCTGAATGCTGAGCTGAAGAACTGGCGGAAAGTTGGCAGAGAGTCTCTCGCTTTCCTGGAAAAAGGACGGCACAGGAGAGAGGAGAACGATTTGAAAACAGCAGGAGGAGGGGAGGACGGAGGGTGAGCATTAAAGATGGATCACAATCAGGCAGTCAGACGCGAAAAGTAAAAGGTGGCGAGAGAACGACAAGAGCAGATAAGAGACTGATCGAGACAAGAGAGAGGATGACAGAGGGACATGATGTGCTGATAAAGAGTGACAGAAAGTTTGCAGCAGACGAGCAAAGAAGTGACAGGAAGGGAGAGAGAGCGAGAAGAGCAAGAGAGAGGGAGAGTGAAGCAGACAGATGCCGGCTGTGACATTTGGGTCAGTATTATATCAACCAGACACCGTGAAAAGGTGAAGTTGGCATTAATTAATGCCACCAGTTAAAAAGGTAACACTGACCAATTATCCAGCCATCTGCTCGGCATATACGGCGCATTAGCCCGTCATCAGAGGAAGGACAGAGTCTGCATGTATGTACAACATTCCTCTGAGTCAGAGAAGAGACAGCATTCACAGGATGGATGTAGTACACAGGTTCAGATCGGTGTTTAGCACTTGTCAAAAGGAGCCAATCTGCTATTTCAGCCCCCACTATACAAATAATTTACCACAGAGCAGGATGAGGAGGGGAGTCTGGAAGAAAGCAGGATGAAGTGACGAGCAGCATGGAAGAGGAGGAGGAGGATGAGGAGGAGAGAGCGAGGGGAAGGATGAATTCATCTTGCAGAGAGATGAGGTTTGTTTTTTGGGAAAGGATTACCTGCTACTTCTCTTCAGGCAGCTGATATGTTGTTTACTTTTGCAGCACAAAAGCCTTCTTTTTCTTTCTTACAGCTCTGTGTTTCTCACCCTCACATTGAAAAAGAATGAGTTTTTTTTTCTTTTCTCAGTGTTGTGGCACTTTAAATACACACAGATATAAAAATACACATATGAGGCTCAGAATTTACTTGGGAGTTCAACAGATATAACATTTGCAATTCTGTGGAAATAAGCAACCTCGGTAGAAAAGAAAAACTGATAAACAATAATGCATGAGTCACTCTTAACAGCAAAAAACGGAGAGAACCACGATGTGTTCATCTTATATTTCCAGATAATGATGTTACTGCGCTACCATTTCATGTTGTCACGGCAAACATTTTAAGCACACATGCAGCTAATTTCATTAATGAGATTTCAGTTCCATAAACGGAAAGCAGCTATTAATGATGCCACTGACGCATCAAATAACTGTAAATATTCTACACCTTTCCTTTGCTGCAGAATCCCCAAAAAACAGGTGAGACTGAGTGAATTATTTCCTCTCAAAATTAAATCATATATCAAGTGGTAATAGAGGAAAACAAGCATCTCTAGGCTAGCAACTTTCACTAATTAGTACCGAACACAAAGTACAGCTGAGACTGATGGGAATTTAATTAATTAGTTTTGCAGGTAAACGGACGTGAATCAGCGTTTTGGACAAATTAATACTCTGACCTGATGATGGCACCAGATAAACACTTATTTCTCTGAATATACTTTATGCAAACTCTACTTTAACACGCCGATAACCACACAAGTGGAAAACTGCTGGTAGCTTTATACAAAATCAAACTATTTATTATGAAATCTTTGCCTCACAAAAAGATCCCAAACTGCTTCTTCTCTTCGAGTTCTGTTTTATCTTCTTTTTAAGTGTCTCCTGAAATGCTTTCAATTCACTTCAGCCGTGTCACAGTTTCTCTGAGAGCCGAGCACCTTTAAGTCCTTCAAAGTCAGCTAACTCCCTTTCATGCTTACGTTTCAACTTCCGCATACACTTGATCTACTTTGCATGTTTCATCTTCACCTGAGCCTTCAGTTAGCAATTATGGCCATTGTAGGTGGCTGCAGGGGCTTGAAACGTTTCATGTAAGAATCATGTTTGCTTTGGAAGTTGTAGGAGTCCTGGTTTTCCTCTAGTCTCTACAAAAGTTTGAGTGGGAATCACAACAGAACAATTAAGAAAAACACAGCAGGTGGAACAAAACCTGGAATTATCCTTTAACACAGACATCACCTGGCTTTAGCAACATATCTGCCTGAACCTTCAAGACACGATGAGAGGAAAAGCTGCTCTGCTCCCTCCTCCTCTCCGATTGCCGAGCCAATTTTATTGCGTGCCCATGTGTTTGCCACAGCTGTTTCATAGACACGAGAGCAGTAATGTGACTGGCTGGGAACATAATGACTAATCACTACACCCTTCCAATTTCTGCTCCACTTCACCAAATTCCTTTGTGCATATTGCACCACAAAGTACGAGCCCTTATTGTCCTTGTGCACACGACCCGGTGCTTTGCGCTGATTGTTACGGCTGCACTTTTAAAACAGGACCATCGGAATGTGATTTAAGCACTTGCCAAGTTGGCCTGTAACTTCATGAGATTACCCGGCACAATGAATGTTTGACGAGTGTTAATTTCAAACGCTGCATATGCTTGTGTGAGCACACACACAGATGCTAATTTGTAGTTGCTGAACTACAGTTTCTGTTCCCCTCAGTGAGTAGGCTACAGAACCACATGTCTTTATAAAGACTCCAATATTTACCCCACACAGATAAAACCATGTTAACTTGGCTGCATGATAAAACTACATTGTGCAAAATGAATAAGAGGAAATGGGAGATAAAGACGGGGGGAAAAAGTAGGAGAAAATTAAGTTATGAGGGGGAGAAAAATGGAAAAGATCATAAAAAAGGTCAAAGGAAGAAAGAAAACGACATTTAGATAGTAGTGAGGCGAAACCAGGCCGCTGCATTACAAGCCGCCGCCACTGCTGCTGTGATAACCTCCCAGTGTGAGGAACAGCAGCGCTTCTTTTGAACCATTTGTAATGATTACCATATAGCCTGTCAGGGGCTCCGCAGATACAGAATGGCTTCTGTCGCATAAGCAGATGCGGTGTCACTGTCTCCCTTCACAAAACAGTCTCCAGAGAGCTGCATCAGCAACTTGTAACCACACGTGCATGTAACAGCATCTACATGGACTGCTCATTGTTTCCCCGAAAGTGCCCACAT
>OMNN01001971.1:11179-26967 GCA_900302755.1 Chromis chromis | reverse complement strand
TCCAAAGGATGCACAATGTTACGTATTTTTTTTGCGAATATCTGATATACACAGTGGCAAGAAAAAGTCTGTGAACCTTTTGGAATTTCATGGTTTTCTGCATTCATTTGTCATAAAATGTGATCTGATCTTCATCTAAGTCAAGGGTATTGACAAATAAAATGTGCCTAAAATAATAACACAAAACAAATTCTGATCTTTCATGTCTTTATTGAGAACAACCGTAAAAACCTCATAGAGTTTGTGGAAAAAGTATGTGAACCCTTGGAGTCAGGTGTTAGCATACCTGGAGTCTTGTTAAGAAAATGAGTTTGGAGGCGTGGACTAGAGCTACTTTGACTGATAAAAACTACTCAAACTTTTTGAGTTTGCTCCGCACAAAAAGAATACGCTTATGTGAGCCATGCCTCGCCAAAAAGAGCTTTCAGAGGATCTACAATCAAGAATTGTTGATTTACATAAAGCTGGAAAGGGTTACAAAGTGATTTCAAAGACTTTAGCAATTCACCAGTCTACAGTTAGGCAAACAATCTACAAATGGAGACACTTTGGGACTGTGGCTAGTGGCCGCCCAGTCAAAATGACCCCAAGATCACAACGAAGACTCATCAATGAGGTAAAGAAACAACCCCGAGTGACAGCCAAAGATTTGAAGGCGTCATCAGAACTGGTTAACATCTGTGTTCATCTGTGATCACGCCTGAAGTTTGCGAATGAGCACATTGACATTCCACAGCAGTATTAGCAAAATGTTTTATGGACTGATTAAACTATTTGGAAAGAACACTCAGCACTACATCTGGCGTAAAAAAAAAAAAAAGGGCACTGCATATCATCATGAAAACATCATCCCAACCGTAAAGTATGGTGGAGGAAACATCATGATGTGGGCCTGCTTTGCTGCATCAGGACCTGGCCAGCTTGCAATCACTGAGGGGAAGATGAATTCCCAAGTGTATCAAAACATTCTTCAGGATAATGTGAGAATGTCTGTACGTCAGCTGAAACTCTGTAGAAGTTGGGTGATGCAACAGGACAATGACCCAAAACACCGGAGCAAGTCCACAACAGAATGGCTTCAGAAAAACAAAATCCGCCTTTTGGAGTGGCCAAGTCAGAGCCCAGACCTCAACCCAATAGAGATGCTATGGAATGACTTGAAGAGAGCCATACACATGAGACATCCAAAGAATATGACAGAGCTAAAGCAGTTCTGTCAGAAAGAATGGGCTAAAATTCCTCCTGAACAATGTGAAGGTCTGATCCACAGCTACAGGAAGTGTCTGATTGGGGTTATTGCTGCCAAGGGGGGGTCAACCAGTTATTAATTCCAAGGGTTCACATACTTTTTTCACTACCATTTTGAATGTTGAATGAGTGTGTTCACTAAAGACATGAAAGATCAGATTTTTTTTTTGTGTTATTATTTTAGGCACGTTATATTTGTCAAGATCAGATCACATTTTATGACAAATTAATTCAGAAAACCATGAAATTCCAAAGGGTTCACATACTTTTTCTTACAATTGTATATTGCTGGGAAGTTGATCAACAATGACCTCATTATTTTCCCCTTTCAGTACAATTCTAGCATACAGTAGAATATGGGTATAAATCCAACACCAGTCTGGCTACAGAAGATACTATTTGTTCCTCTCCTTTTTCTGCAACATTTTCTTTACTTACAGTCATTAAGTTCAGATCAATATTGTGGTAATGTCACTCATCACTGTGGTCAAACACATAAAGCTGAGAACAGAGCTGACTATTACTTTAACCACAGTGATAACACAATGATTATACACATTACAACCTTTTTCAGTCAGAGAGAGGCAACACTTTAACCACTCGAGTAAGGCCGGATGCAGCAGACTACACACTAACTGACTAATAAACAACGATTAGAGGGGTGGTCACAGGGAAATCCCCAAAACCTTGAGAGAAATGTACTAAAACTGAAATTTATTTACATCGTAAATAAGTACTTTGCTGTACACCACATTTTGTCCAATGGGAGAGACAGAGGTACCTCAGACTGTAATGTTCTGTGTTATAAAATAAAACTCTAGTATTATATTATAGTATATAATACATTTCTGCTAGGGATCGACTGATTATCAGCCCAGAAAATGATCAGATCCGAGGATTTTTCTGCTTTTCGGTATTGTATTTTTTTATTTTTTACACAATTCCCAATAGAATTAACTAATTTATGTATGTGCTGCTTTGGGTTTGATGCAGCTGCCTTTCTATATCTTTAAACAGTCTATAAACACTGAAGAATAAATGTTGAAACATTGTATTTCAATTAGATGTATAGAAAACATAAATGAAGAAAGGTATTTTTTAAAAGTGTTGTTTTGGGAATTTGTGTTTTTCTAAATTGTGACACCAGGATTTCTACTTTCCATAATAAAGCCAAAAACACTGTTTTGTTAGAGGACATCGCTGGCAGTGACTGGAAGAAAAATCAAAATTCAAATACTTAAACACTGCTTGATTTTCTCAATTCTGATTAGCACCGCCAATCTGGATCAGTTCATAGTGAACAGTTAATGTCTTTAGTCTAACAATTGGGCTAGATGTTGTTGGTTTGTCAATACTGGTGCTGCTGCGATACTCAAGTCTTGGGCCATTTTTTTTGAGAAATAAACATGTTTTTCTGCAAAACTCCCTTTCTTTTGAGAAAATAACAAATAATCCTTTCAAATGTTATCATGTTACCTCATTGCAAGCTGCCACACGACAACTCTGACTCAATAAAATGGTGTTGAATTTTGATTTAAACCAGGACTAGTAATTAGAAATCTGACTAAACTGCACTTTTAATAGCTTTCAACACGCCTTGTTTTTGTATTGTATTGTGTGTGTATTTCACTGTATTACTGTATTACTTTCAAAGCACAGAGACCTATGTGTTCTCCCACATTTCTATCTGAACCTTTAAGCATGATCATGACAGTAGTGACATTTAATTTCCAGCCCTATTGTATCCAACATCCCTGACGGAAAGTGCACTGGCTCCTCAAAGTGCAGATCTCATTTCTTTCTTTCTGTTTCCGATTTCTTGGAGTAGTGCTGCTACTGATGATATAGGAGTAATACATTTTGATTAATCAGATTTGGTTGTTGATTTACTATGCCAAAGGCTGGTTATGTTACAATTAAACGAATAAGCTGTTGTTTTCAGTATTGAGAATGTAACTAAAAATGTAATGATCACACACAGGTCATCATTAATGGAATATCACTGTATCTTTCAGCCAATATCTACTGATAACATCTGTCCTCTTATGTATCTGAGGAAAGGAACGACCAAAACAAGATGCTTTAAATCTCAAATTAAACAGAATACTGATAAGAAATGTCATCCATTCATCAATTCTGAAATGGAACAAAAACCCAAGCTTATTAAATAGCAGCTGATTATTAGAGTGGCTGAATCAAATCATGATGTTTCCACCCTCCCATTCCTGCTCTCTTCCTGCATCCTTCTCCTCCCCACTGTGCCAGCACATGAAGCAAATGAGCTCACATGATAACTCCATCCATAAGCCTCTCCTCTCCCATCTGGCTGCCCCCCGAGGCTGCAAGGCTTGATGACTGGCAGCAACCTCCGCTTTTGCCTCTTTGCTTGTATCTGTGCCAAACCTTTTTTTTCCACCTTGGTTGTAATTTCAGTTGGTGTCACCTGAACCTGTAAGTTGCCTGCTTGCACATTTGTTCTGATTCTACCCGATTTGGGTCCTCAGCTAACTCACAGTTTTTCTTTCACTCACAAAGATATATTTGTTTGTGTCAGAGTTCGATACTGGATGGAAAAAGATGAAGAAAAGCAGGAACATAAAAGGTAACAACAGCGGAGCCCCTCCTCTGTATTCAAACGAAGACGATTCTCATAATTTACTTCTTTAAACAGGCTGTAATAGCTCTTCAAACATGTCAGGGCTCAGGGCTGTGATGTGATGAGTAAAACGCATCAAGCACATAGGAAGATAGTTTCCTGGAAGAGCGAGTGTGTGTGTGTGCGCGCTCGGGATGAGTGTGCATGTGTCACCTCAACCTGAACAAAACCCATTAGACCACTCCAGAGCTTTATGACATCCTGCTATTGTGACATTCACCTATTACCTGGCAGTAATGGACTCTGTTCAGCTAATGTCAGGGAGGGAGTGAGATAGTAGGAGCATGAATTTGTGTGTTTATAGACACCCACACACACACACGGATGTTGGCGTTGTAGCTGTTTTATGGCACTTTCCTCTGTTATTCTCTGATATATAACATTTTTACTTAAGAGTTCGCATTTGCAAGTGCATTTGGTGCAAACGTGCAGAAGGATGTGAGCTGATTGAGTGCTACAGAGCGCTATTCTGGTAGAGACACAGTGGAGAGGCAAGGCGAGGGAGAAGGTTATTGATTCCTCCCAGCATAAAGGCCCACAGGATACAGCAGGGGGAGCGATGGTCAATGAGTAAATGAACAGTGGACACACGCAAATGTGTACACACACACACACACACACATGCGCACACACACACACACAGGCATGCATGTACCAGAACTGCCCCTTGGGATCAGTCTGTCAGGCTTTCAGGGTAATACAGTACACGCCGCACACAGAAAGATGGTTCGTAATCCCTCAACAAATGCGGCGCACTGTAACGGAAGACAGTTTTAAACACTGGCCTCCGATGATACACACAGATAAATAGAATAAGATCTGTGTGTATTAAGCTCCTAAGAATAGAAAAATGCTGATTTGGATCACTTGTCGGGTTAAATGTTAAAAGGTGTCCATTTACAGCAGAGTAGGGTTTGGTGTTCAAACTCACACACAGAAGGTGGTAAAATAACAACAGACACAATATTTTTTGTCATTTTTGCCATATAGTTGAGTCAGTCTGTGTAGGATTTGCACTGAATTGTTATTTTCACTAGAAAACTCCCTGGTAGTTATCGATATTTTCATTATATAGGCAGATTACCTTTGTCATATGAAGTAGTCTTGTGCAAGAAACCTACATAAGTAAGTCCACACATGCACAAAATGTGAGTGTCCTGAATTTGCATATGTTATCATGTAAATGTACATTAAAGCCACGCTAATTTGACACAAATAGGGATTATACAGACACCAAACCAAAATTTTCACTGCTGACACTTGCTCTGAAAAATAATATCACTGATAATTCCCCTTTCTCTCTCTCTCTCTCTCGCTCTCTCTCTCTCTCTCTCTCTCTCTCTCTCTCTCTCTCTCTCTGTGTCTATCTCTCTCTCTCTTTCTCTCTTGCACCTCCTTGCAATTATTTTCCCTCCAGTTTCCTATATCTGCCATTTCCCACTTTCTCAGTTTTCCCCTTTTCCACCCCCCCATCCCCCCCGGCCCTCTCCTAAGAGACGGTTAGGAAATATGTAGGCAGATCAGGCATAAAGGCAGATGGTGAGAGCAGAGAGGGAGATAAAGAGAAAAAGGGTGATGGAGAGATAGAGGGAGGGAAAGAGACTGACAGACGCATAGAAAAGAGAGGAGCTGAGTCCACAGGCAGGCCGTGGTCAGTCAAGTGAAAAAGAGAACAACTCACTCTAGCAGACCAGCTGAGCTCCTCCACAGTCGCATCCACAATAACTGTAAATACAGCACTACAGTGGAGAGATTCCCATTGTTTTTGTATTACTAAATCAATAGTACAGAAAACTGTGAGATATGTAGAAAGCCTTTACACCTCTCTGAGCTTTAAGAATTAATTCCCAAGCAGTAGTAGCCAAGGAAGTGAGCCAGAGGCCAAGTTCATGCTCTGGATACAAGAGGACAATTACAGAATTGCAAACAGTTGCAGAGCTGGAGCACCACACGGCGGTGGAATGGCTATTAATCCTTCACAAATGTATCTATTGATTTGTTAATAATGGCGAGCAAAGTGTGTATTTTGGCACAGGATAGCTGAGAGGTGTGACCCTGAACTGCTCTGGATTACTGAACATCTACATCTGTTTGTTGCTCTCAGTTTGCAATATATGTACCTTTATCTCATATTCACTCTGAGCGAAACTGACGCAAAATCAATAAACATTGATTATTTGAGTCAAAGATAAAGAAAGCATGCAATCACAAATACATATTGAAAGCACAGATAACACACCCACCCTTACAAGACATTTTCCTCAACAAATGGTGCCAACAGAAGAACAATAGTGTCACTGATTCTCCCAGCAGTGGCTTCACTTTCCTGCTTAAGAACACCAGTCTCTCACACGCGTAATTGACCTAAAAACTAGGCTGTATCAAGAAGCTTAATTTAGACATTGCTTCAAGTTGTCCTATTTAAACCATCTCATCATTACTGATTAAATGGCACGCACACATGTGCGCACAACACACACACACACACACACACACACACACAGCACATGTACATGTGCATGCAGCACACACATACAGCACACATCCAGGTTGAATTAAACCAGTACCTGTTTAGGAAGACGTGCATTGTCCTGATGCCGTCCCATGGTACTAGCTGAGTGCCTCCTCTGCATTGTTTGTGCTCAGTTTGAACACAATCGTGATATCGCTATCTAGACTGCTGCAGATATGACCAGCTTTAAGCCTGATTTTTCTTCCTTTAACCCAAATGTCACAAGTAAGATTCTCAATCCAGAGCAGCTGACATTTCAACAGTGCAGCCCACAAACGCTTCCTGAGCCTCTCCTCTCATCTCCTCTGCTCTCCTCTGCTCTCCTCTGCTCTGCTGCTTCATGAACCTCCCTCTGTCCTCTCACCCGCCCCTACCTCTGCTTCTGCCAACTGCAAAATCAGTGGCAGTTCAGGGATGAGAAGACCTGCAGCACATAGAAATCAGCTGTATTGAAAATACCTGGTTGCTAGGATACATCGGGACAAAGATCAAAGTGACTCGTCTACGGACCATAAAATAGTTGTTCGGGGCTCAGTTGGCCACAGTCATACTACGCCTACTACTTGTCAAGTGTTTCCTGTGATAGCAGGTGATGCATAACAACCAAGCAGTGAGTAACGTGTATTATCAGAAATGCAATTGGAAACTGAGGGAAGTATTGATTCATAAAAAGTCTATTGAGATGGTAGGTTTACTGTTGGCTACAGCTGGAGTTGCACGTCAAGTGTGGAAAAAAACATGGGCGATTAAACTGTTAAATAGAAAATGAGTATTAGTACGACATAAAAGCAGTCCTCTTAACTGAAAAGATCATGCTGACTTTTAAAATCTGGGAGCTTGGTCAGAAAAGTCAAACCAGTGGTACCTTTTCTCCAAAATATATATGAATGAACTTGGAATTTTTCCTCTTATGGATAACTAATGACATGTAATGACTTCACATTGCATGCTTAAAACAATTAAATTATTTCATCCCACCCAAATTAGTGGCACAGGAAATGTGTGGCCTGTTGGGTAAACAGCATATTTGTTTCAGCATCTCAATAACAATTCTTCCACCCTGCAGAAAAGGGCAATCACCTGTTTTGCTTTGCTGCAACCCTGACTCCCAGAAATTACATTTCTATGCAGCTAAACTGCATTCTGAATTCTGTTTGATTAGGTTTAGGCACCAAAACTACATGTCCGTGCTTATAAAAAAAAATCATGCTTTGGGTTAAAATGTACATTTGTACTATGTTTAACTACATGTTAGAGTCATGGCAAAGTATAAGAACCAAAACGACTTCGTAAAGTTTAGGAAAATATCATGCTTTGGGTTAAAATTGACCAAAAATGTAATTGAGAACTCTGTTTAGTTGAATATAAACCTAATTTTTAGGAGTCATGGCTGTGCCCTCTTTGTCAAAAATTGGTCCACATTGTTTTACTGCATTAATTTTCTCTAACCTGAATTCATGCCAAACTTTCCAGCATAAAAGCACTCATATTTCTCACGTGTAATGACTCTATGTCTCACAAGAGGTTCCACCTGAATGTTTGTAAGCCACTGAGCTAGCTGATGTGATATATTAAGCAATATGCTCATATTAACATTAAATGAGTTGACTCCCCGGTTACATAAAAGGGTCACTAGTGGTGTTGATCGCTGAAAATCAGCACTCGTCTTTGCTGCTCGGTGCAAATTTCACTAGCTTTAAGTTCATTGTTTTATTTATTTGGATCACATTAAGGCAAGAACAACAAAATTCTGCTTTTTTTTATTATTTTTTATTATAAAACCTTAAGCAACATAAAACTAGCCTGACCAGCACATTATGTCACAGGCACTAAAGAACTTGTGAAGAAAGTTAAACACTGACTGGCAACTTCTTGAAATATAATCATTGTATTAAAAAAAAATAAAGTAGATAAAAGTTTTGGGTTCAGTGTGGACAGTTAGCAGAGCAGCAGGAACCATCATGCTTGTAAATAAAAAGCTAATGAGCCTAATGATTACACAAAAAATCTACTTTCCAGCTATTTTAGAGAAAGATGACACCAAAGGCACACACACATCCTCCCTCGCCTTGCCCTCTGGGCTGCACTGACCTGGGATCTGCTCAGAACTCTCTTGTAGTCCCAGTCTGGTTGGCCCATAATCTGCAGATAGAAGCACACAAACAGAAGCTGCTGTCAGAGACCTGTCCACATCATGACACTATACAGCGCTATCTGTAGCACAGAACATCTTCCACTGACCCTCCTTTACTTCACCCCTCCTCCATCACTCTCTCCATCAAGCCATCTAAAAATAAAACAAGAGCAGGCACTGCTGATGAGGAAAAAGAAAAGGACACATCACCCTTAATGCTGGAGGGCTGATCTACATACGCCTTTCCTCACCCCTCACCCACCACAACTCTGTGTCTCTGCCTTCCCTGCGATGAGTTTTCATTTTTACTCTGCAAGAGAATAGTGTTATTTAATTTCACACTGAAGTTTTCGAGTGACTTTCCCTAAATATGACAGCTTTTAGGTTTCTGGTAGGCCCCTTTAACTGTTTTCTCATGATTCCAGTCTTTGGGATGAGCGAATGCAGAAACACAACACATAAAGTTGAAATTGATGATCAATGACCAGCAGGGGGATATAATATACAAGAGAGGCCAATTAGAGCTGCAGTAGATGACGGGTGGCCCCAAATGGCAGCAAGAGGTAACTGTTTGAATCTTCAAGGCAGCACAGAAATCATGCAATGTGACATGAGTACTGTAAAGTGTACTCCTCTGACCTACATTTCATGTGGCTAACAGCTGGTGTAGTGATGAAGAAGAAGACATGAACATTCGAAGCCAAGCACGGACTAGAAGTTTAGCATTTACTATTATAATTTTACCTTCTGTAGAGACGGATTTCCACTTGTAATCGCAACAAACTCAGCTTCTCTGTTGCATTCAGATGGATTTAGATGGTTTATTTTTGCATTAAGAATTCTGTCCAGTGCAAATTAAAACCACACTGCATTAAAATAATTTTCAGTGGGGATATGACTTTGTTAATTTTCTGTCACTGGATTAACCTTAGAACACTAACGTAACAATTAGTAAAACTATCACTAACGTTGGCTGTATTTTACCCGATATAATATACCTGATAAAAAATACTTCTCATCAAAAATATATTAAAGTACAACAATACATGGCAAATTGAAATACTCTTCTTTTATTTTCCCCTATACAACGTCTCATAAAACAAAAAAATAATATCATCGGGAGACTCTATAAAAAGGCTCTAAAATTAGTGAAGAATTAGGGAATCATTGACGAAAAATTTGTTTAAAAAATAAAAATGGAGCTGGGAACTTTTCTGGTGAAGCCACAGTCTCCCTGCATCACTGAAAACTGTGGGAGAGATATATTATATATACTGTACATAGAGTATATTCCAACCAAAAAAATATTTTACTCTCTATCACTAACGTTGGGTGAAAATCACCCAAACATGTGCCTGTTGAAAAAAACAGGGATGGGAGCAGGGAAACATGCCTACCTTCTATGACGTCAATGAGCAGCATGAAGCTACCCAAGGACCCACACAACTCAGACAATGGCAACACAATGAAAATCACGTAACCACAATTGAATGTGTGAAAATCACCCGGCACTAGTGTTCTAGGGTTAAAAACTGCAAGAAAATATCAATCCAAAGTAGGTATTGATTATGTTTTATTGTGTTTTTTGTTGTTGTTGTTGTTGTTTGTTTGTTTTGTGGGCGAACAACTGCTGTCTAAGTGAGGGTGACTGAACATAGAGGATACCCGCAACATAATGAGTGCATTTGAATAGAAACAATGTTATATATTTTACATATGCATTATGATTCAACACCTAAAGAATCTTGACATAGTTCCTGGTATTTATCTATTTGTTGGAACTATATGTTTACAGCATGCTACCAAGCCATCTGGTAAAATTATTTTAGCAAGAGTACATTCATAAAATACATAATGCCTATAATTTTTCTTGATAAAGCTGCTGCAACATTTAATTGTGGTTGCGGGGAAAATGTATTTTCCGTTACGGGTACAGCATTTAACCGTGACTTCACTGTGTCTTCTGTTAAACTGGGTGATTCAGCAATAATAAAATTACAAATTTGTCACACACTGATCAGTGTGCAGTGTGCAGACTGTTTCTTGTGCAACAAATTGGTAATTTTATTAATGTATATAACTCTCCATAACGATAATTACTATCTGATAACTGGTCCCAGGCCTAGTGTGCATGCACATGTGTGTCTGTTGAGTGTGTGTCTTTCCAGCACCCAGGCGGTCGTACTGTGTGGTCTGACGCCATAAAATGTGATGACCCAACTGTCATCCACTGGAGAGATGACTTTGCATCTTGAATGGCAGATGAGATAATCTGCCTAATACAGTAGATTTGTGTTTTATGTGCGGCCTCGAGGATAGGAGGGAGGCGGCCTGGAAAAATGAAAAAGCTAGAATGCTGAATCACTTCGCTTCTTTATCATGCAAAATACTTGAATTTAAATCCTCTGTGTCTTCTTTGTTGATACTCTTTGCTTATGAAACGAGGCGCTGTATTAAAGTAATGATGCAGTTAAAGCGCAGCATCGTAGCAGAAATTAAACTTGAGGAAACCAAATGAGTCCTTGTTCTCTCGATCACAAACATTTCAGCTTCCATCTTTTGCCCGAGCCATTAAGTCCTCCTCTGTGCTCCGCCGTCCCCTGACAGCCTCCATTACAGCTCAAATACACTTCTCTTGTCAAGTCTATAAGAGGCTGGGAAATCACAGCGACCTAATGTGCTTCTGAGCCACATAATCTTTGACAACTCCATCATTCAGTCTTAATTAGACTGATACAAATTTCACTCATACAAAAATTGTGCAACAGAAAAGTGAACATCTTGTGCTCGTAGAGACGGTTCAGCTGCACAAACACCACAGTGTGACATTACTGGGACGGCCAACACATGCAACAACACACCGCACCCTGCAGGGGGAGCTCTTTTTATTGACTTGAGCACTGCTAGTATGAGGGGGTGTTTATCTGGTACATTCAGGACTTAGATCTCTTCACAGAGACAAGCCTCCTTATGTGTTTGTAGATTTACCAAGAACACACAAAACTGAAATTAAAAACATGGCATGAGTATATTTGAATTGTGATTAAATAAATGTAATTGACTTTCAGGTTCAAAATAGAGAATCCCATCCCAGTATGGACTGGACAGACAATAGGACCGTAGCCTTGACAGCAGTTCACCACAATGCAAAAAGAGACAAAACAACTCTGTTTCTAAAGTTCTGGCCACAACTAAAGACTATCTGGAACCTACAAAGACTGGATAAGCAGCATTTGAAGATTTTCTACACCTTGCACAGAATTTTAGCCTTTTTCGCTCAGGAAGACACATATACCTGAAGACTGAACATGTACACAGGAAATAACTGTTCATTAACAATTGAAAATTCTTGAACCAAAACAAATTACATGTGCATTTGCACTGAAGAAGAATACAAGAAAATTAAAATGCAGATTTTGGCAAAGACAAAAAATATGAGAACAACTAGAAGTGTCTGGAATTTAATACTTATGATTAGAATCTATACATGTCACAAAACATATGATTTTATCTGCCACCTATCAAGACCAACTGCCCAGACTCACTTGAACCTGGTTTATTCTAAATCATATTCATAATCATCTCAACCGTTATTATGTATGTGCCTGCACTTAGTACCTTGAGGTTCATATGACTTCCATATATGTGTATGTAATCACAAAACTTGGAAAAACACTATAACTAGTGGTCAGACTACAAACCAAAGACTTATTGTTGGTCAGTTACAAATTGCAGCTAAATCTGAGAGGGACATTTCCCAATTAGGACACAATACATGATGAGACAAAGCAGTTTACTAGGTCTATTATAAAAATGAATGCTCCTTAATGAATTCTAGTCCTGCATGTCCTTCATCAACCTCATTATTTTTACAAGACAAATATAATTCATAACCACAATCATGCAGCTTTTGAGATGTTGTGACCCACTTCTTATTTAAAAAAAAAAGTGCCTGAAAGCTAAAAATAAAAGGAGAAATTTCTTCACCAACCCCACAGGCCTACAGAGAACATCCTTGTTTTGCATTGTAAAAATTACTACTTCAGTCCACCACAGATACAACATGGAAACACAAACTATGACATCCCTGCTTTCCTAGTGCTTTAAGTGGATTTCACTCCAACAACATGAAACCGATTGGGACTATTTACAGGAGTTTTAGATCTTCCTCTGAAATGCATTATGTGACTGTCTTCAAAGGGACAGATGAGGTACTTATGGATACTTGATGTATTACTTACAATATTTACACCCCCTGGTTGGAAAAGCAGACAGGATCATGGAGGCAAAGCAATGGCCTGCTGTGGACAACATCAGCAGCCAAATGTATTTTAGCCACCACAGAAAGTCCCAGCAGAGTTTAAGTCTATGTTTAAAATATTTTCACCACTTTACCTTGTCATCAGACTGCCTTTTCCGACATTTATATCACTGTCTTCAAAGTTGACAAAAACAGTCATTTTACCTTGCAGAACACTGCTCTACCACTGCCTCTACTGGCTAATTTGTTTGTGTTACTTGTGATTTTGGTAGTTTAACATGTTAGTTCAGATCTAGTGTTGCATAGCCAGACCATTCTCTGGCATTAACACAGAGCTGTGCAGAATAGTCTGGCTGCACCTCATTGTGCACATCCAACTCATGGTTGTATTAGGCGTGGCTAATCCCAGGATGCAGCAATGGTGCCCCACTTAAAATAGGGGAAAATTGTTTTGGTGGGACATTTGCATGCAGGAAAGTGAGCACTGTCATTAATATGTCTCATTCACCTAAAAAACTGGCAGGGTTGTCTTAATACACTGATCAGCCACAACATTATGACCACTGACAGGTGGAAATGGCAATCCCAAACGTCACTGGCCTACCCCCCGCAGGAAAATGCACCCCACCTCATGGCAAAAACATCAAACAATCAGGAACATCTTGAGGAACATAACAATCACCCAAGATGTTGATTTGACCTCCAAACTTCCTACACCCCATTCTTATCAAGCATCAACAGGATGCAGTTGAACAAGTCTGATTGACAGAGGCCACACTGCACAACCCAGAGTACCCAAAGGATCCACTGCCAACGTCCTGGTGCCAGACCCCATAGGACACCCTGAGAGGTCCTCTTGTCCATGCCCAATGATTCAGAGAATTTTTGACGACATAAGGGGGACTAACACAATATTAGGCAGGTGGTCATAATGTTATGCCTGATCGGTGTATAATCCATACTTGAAATTTTCAGTGTGGTAGGTTGCTGCTCATAGGTTTTGTTGTTGTTTCCAGTAGTAAAGGGGATGTTGAAAACAGTAACACACAGATAGTGGAAGGGGAGGAGAATGCTGCTTGTAATGTGCAGCCAATGACAAGCTCATACCTGCAGTCTACATCTGATGGGTCAGCTTAGTTCAGATCAAACCTGACGTGTTATAATGCCAAAGTCACACAGCGGTAGACTGACAACTCCTGTATTCTGCAAGGTAAAATTATGCTTTTTGTCAACAGAGTCTGGTGGCTTTGAAGGGAACAGGGTTCAGTCCCATGTTGGATGGGTTGTCCAATAGAAAGTTAAAGCAGTGAAAATATTGTAAATGTAGTGGTCGCTCTGACTGATATTGAGTTTTTTTGTATGGGTATTTTCCCTGCTGACCCCACCTATCATTGCTTAACTTCCACGCAGGTCCTCCTGTCAAACTGGGGGCATGCAGTAATGTAGGTAACACACTGACTATGGATAAGCACCTCATACAATCCCACTTCAAAGAAACCAATCCATCCCCCTCACCCCGGATTCCTGGTCAAACTAACAGCAGCATATGTGAGTGACTGTGCATGTTTTGACCTACAATGACAAATGCCATGTCAGGGCCAAAGGAACAAAGGAGGTGCGCAATTGAACGTCTGCGAGTCCATCTTGACACATGCACACCCACACACTGGCACACCCACAGAGGCACAAGCACACATGGGTACAAACACGTGCACGGACACATTAACACACATGCTCTCTGTCACGACTCAGACACTCTAGTCCTGAAAAACCCAGCAAGCCAGACCAAAACCCCTACTGGCCAGCAACTGTTCTTACTAGATCCCAGCTGAGGCTGCGAGAGACACAACACATACATGAAGAGAGACAGAAAGAGACTGGAATTTAAAAACAACAGAAGTGCACAGCAGATAAAAGCAGATCTATTTGCCATGAAATGATTTTATTAAACTCCTGTATAATGTGAATGATTGGTGTGAAAATAATGATACCAAAGGAGCATATAATGTATCAGAGCTGATATATTGTTAACTTAACTGACACTATCTAATCTCACTTCTCTTCATCTCATCTGGTGATTTTGTGGTATTTGTAGAAGTAAAGAATGAAAAGAAATACGACAGCTTTAATATATTTTGCTTTATATATTCAGGAAACCTCACTGACTTTTAGATTTCCTTTGCAAAAGAGTCCTGAGAACAAATTACAGATACACAAGATCATAACAATGAAACCATCCACTTAAAACACACACACAGGACCAAACTAAAAACAGCAGGTACAGCTTTGAAGTCTCTCAGAGTGTCTCTCACTTCAAGCTGTGTTGCTGCTCATTCCAGTAGTACAATGCACAGTCCTGGAAACCAGTTGTAACTAGTTCAGTTATAATGAGGAACATTCAAAGCCAATCTCAGGTCAGGTTATTATCCCTGAAATCAACTAAATGTGGGTGCAAAAGTTCACAAAACACACAGTTTCAGATCATATCATGACTTTTGAATCACAGATGGAATCATTCTTTTAATCAGCAACATTTTAAAAAAAATAATTAAAAAAAATTAATGTCACTGTCAGCTGCGCTCAACACGCCCTGTGCTGTTTGTTTGTCTCTGTGTTTCTCTGTAAGCAGCATTATGTAAAAACTACCAGGCTGTTTTATGAAACTTGGTGGAGAGGTGGAGCATGACCAATTAAAATTTGGTGGCTTTTTTTTGGCACTCTCCAAGTGGCCCTCTAGTTATTTTAAAAAGTAACAGTGACAGTAAAGCTTTGTTTCATACTATGAATTGATCCACAGTTCCCATTTGTGCTGAACTGTGGGTGGAGATGAAAAAGTGGGATGATCAACACTGATCATCCCACTTTTTCATGTAACTCACAGTGGTGACTGTCATGCCTGCAGTATGAATTGAATGACACTGTAGTAAACAGTGTCCTATGGTTTAAAGATAGTGTTTGCAGCATGAGCAAGTAATCC
>OMNN01001971.1:0-11103 GCA_900302755.1 Chromis chromis | reverse complement strand
ATTTTGGATTGCATCAGTGAGATCTCCATTTAACTGGTGCAAGTTGTTCTCAAATGAACACATTTTGCCTTGCAAAGTTTTAAATCAAACAGAGTTGTGTGCAGAACATTAAAAACAGCCTGCAATCCGGAGTAAGCCTGGTTTCCAGTTGGTTAATACAAGATGGTATCGTCAGCATAAAAATGGGTATTACGGTGCCGAGTTGTAAAATAAGTGGGCCTAATATTGTCATTGAACTGTCATTCAGTAAATGATACCATTATATAAACGTCAGTAAAGTATGTAATTATTGGTTAAATCTTTTTCATCTCACCTCTTGCCAAAGCTTATCAGTTCCCTGGTATAAAATCTGAAGTTTCAGGCTTCCCAAATAGGCTTATATTTGAAGTCTTTTTTTTTCACTGCGTGTATCATTGCTCAGTATCCTAATTTTGTTGTATTCCGCATCTTGCAGTTAAATCAGATTGTGCTTTCTAAGCAAACTGATTGACCCCAAGAATCACCGTTTACCCACTCAACATGGCTAGCTTGCCAGATGGATTTGGCAATGCTCCTTGTGCATTATGGTTTGCATGTGTGTGTTTATGACAGTGTGTGTGAGTGTGTGTGAGCGAGGGAGAGCGATGGGACTCCTGGGATGGATGATGATGACTCACCCACCCACCCACGCACACACACGTGAATTCAGACATGCACTCATTACCGTCATCACTCAAAACCCTGTTAGCGCTGCTCACTGATGCTAATTGTTCCCAATCAGCACATCAGGGGTCCTGTCAATGCACTGTGAAACCAGACCACACCAGCGATTGCTTATTGATCTCATTACATGCTCACGTCACTACATCAAGCGTTTGTGTGCATACAGATGTTTGATGGACCCACTGAAGCACTCGCTAGCTTTATGGTGGAGCCCAGAGCTGCAACTATTTCAAACTGATTAAAAAGGACTAAAATGATGATCTGGCACCAGACAAAAACATGTGAAATCAGTTTTATTCAGTGAAACAAAATGAACAGTGTAAAGCCATGCAGTTAAGCACAAGATTTCATGAAAATCCATCCAATAGCTGTTGAAATATGGTTACACTGGATCAAAGTGCAATCAGTCTCTGTTACCATCCATCAACCACGCTGTGAAAAAAAAGGCCAAAAGTTTCAAACTGACTCCCACAAGCTGTCCAACTTGCCAAATATATTTATTTGTTGCAAATAAATGTACTTTGTGTGTCTTTTGGAAACTTTTGGAAACGCTCGCCCCTCTCCTATGCACCTGTCTTGTGAAATAGATGAGTGAAGACTTCCTTTGTCTACAAAATGGCAATTCATGTTCCATAATGGCTTAGGAATATTATTGCATAGTTTCCCCAATATAGACAACACTTTTTAATACCCAAGTTATTGTACATACAATTAATATGACTCACTAAAAACCTGACCACAGCTCTACAATTCTATCTGTATGCTTCTCTCTACTTGTGTTTTATATTTTATCTCTGTAGAAACACACAGGTCAGATCAATAACACCTACTGTATATACTTATTTATAGACAGTAGTTAATAAGTACAAGTGTATATAAAGGACTACACCCTTAGTACGTCTGCCTGAATGACAGAATGTGAGATGTAATAACAAAGAGATTAAATTTCACATGTAACTGAGAATCTTCATCACAAGACAGTTACTTTTATCATTTATCATTAATGATGATCACAAAAGTCCCCTGAATCCCCTGTGTTCCCAGAAGTCACAGCTGGCATATTACATTTCATAGATTTCTGAATAAGTAAAAGGAGGCTTTAAAAAGAGCTCTCAAAAGACTTCCTCCTAGTGCACATCTACTGTATGCATGCTAAAATGGAAACTGAGTTAAAGCTGCCAGAGACTATATAGATACAATTTAGGACTTGCAAAGTTGTAGAAAAGCTAAAATGATCAGTTATATATGTCACTTAATTCGTATCTCTACCCCGTTTTGTCCCCTTGTGCAAGGATTGTGCTGATGACAGCCACTAACACAGCCTCAGGCTGTGTGTGTTTATGTGTTTCACAGTGGAGTTGCATGACTAAGCCTTTGCATGTACTGTCAAACGCATGCACGCATCTGTCAGCAAGTTTCGATGTATACATCTTATATTTGTATTTCCGTATTCATGTCTGATGCATGAATTGCTCCGTGTGGTTTTGCACTTGCATGTGATCATGTGTCCTGCAGCGGGATGCCTTGTAACCAGTGATGGCTGAACTTAAAAAATTTAATTAATGAAACCACATGGGCATTAAAAGGACGTGAAGTGTTGACTGTCTCTTTTAATGTAAGCATTGTGTGTTCTTCAAAAGGCATTAAACAGTAAAAATAATATTAAGGTAATATCTTGTGTTTGCAACGCTTTGTCTTATAAGCTTCCAAATTTCTTCAATAATAATGCTGCACAAAAAGATTTTTCTTGTGATGTTAATTTTTCACATACCTACCTTCAACACTACTCTACTATGTATCAAGTGTTTTATTTAATTCAGCCCAATGCATTCCACAGAGAGCCAAAGTAACTGGTGAAGACGAGTAAGTATTACTAAGCTAAAGACAAGTAATTAAAGGATTTACATTCCCTGGAGGCCAAGAGGTAAACAAAAGGATGCACTTTTGCCTTTTCTTTACAGAAAAAAACCCTTAATTTTCCACATAAACTTCACTTCAGGTGTTCACATGTGTTCTGATGTCTTTACACTGAGACCAGATAACAAAAAGTAGAAATGTGGTCAATACACAAACAGCATTTACACCCAGCCATGTAATGAAGATGTGATTAAAAAGGGAAGCAAAAGAGATGTTCAAAGAAAGCATTATAAATGGCTAAAAATAGACCTATTAGTAAGTTTAGTAAGTTTTTAGCATATGCATAGTCATTAAATATGTAAACTAGAGAGATATGCCAACAAATCAACTTATTTAACATCTCAGTTTCCAGTGTATTTGTGGTAAATGTTGTAAAACAATAAGCAGGATATGTTTGTTTGTTTAATAGAAAATTTGGATTTAAAGTATTTTTGGTCATTGTCCTTAAATGCCTCCTTTTTATTCAAGTTTTTGACTCTGGATTAACCAAAAAACACACATCAGGTTAAAAGATTTTATATATACTGTATCGCCAAACCCTACTGTAAAGAAAAAATATTGTTTCCATAATCTCAATATTTTTGATGGATATCTGCAAAAATAAATACAATCCTTTGACTTGACTGTGGTTGTTAGAATTTCTTCTGATGAAGGAAGCAATAAACTAAAACCTCTGTTCATGTGTCCCTCATTGTAATTCAGCTGTTCAGATGATACTGAACTGTACTGCAGTGGATGAATGAATGATATGCATAGAGATAATATAATAATAATAATAACGAAACCTACAAGTTTATAATGCATTTACATTCTTGCACCATCTACTCGTCATCTTTACTTCACTGAACAAGCTGCATCACGCGCAAATAAGCCCTCATGCATGCAAAAATACTCATCTGAAACACACACACCATTTCATCCCGGCTTCCCTCCCACCTCCCTTCTTCCCTCCAAGGCTCCATGGCTAAGTGAAGTGCTTTTCCCTCGTGTTGTTGTACCCATGTTAGGCTACTGACGCCAGCTTGTCATTCTCTACTCCTATTACTGTGAGAGGTGAGTGCGTCACAGCTCCCACAACCCACTTCTCTCTGTCAGCTTCCTGCTCTTGCTGATTGACACTGACATTGCCGGGCGTTAGCATTTCAGGCCAAGTCCCTCGGGAACAACGTGAGCGTCCAGACACTGGTCTTCCATTTGAAGCTGCATGCATAATGACTTACATCCCATTTTGTGTCTGTACTTCTCGAAGTTTTGCTCTTGCATGATACTTTTTCAAGGATGATAACTGATAAAAGAAACAAATCTGTCTTACATCTCTTACATTTTCATGAATTCTTTAACTTTTTTGTGTATTTGTATCGATTATGATGTGAATCATGTTGTTTTGCATTACTGTCAGATATTTGTGAGAGTTTGCAACACACAAAAAGTCCTTCTTGCAGACAGCTGCAAATACGATTTAGTGCTAAAAACAGAAATTCTTGAGGTAAAATTGGGAATAAGGCTCATCGTGTGGTAAATTGCCTGGAAAAATTAAAGCCCTTGCACACCCATACAGGTGTTTGGTTGGTTGGAGCCACAATGTTACCCATCTGAATTGTTAACAATAATAAAAGTGTAAATTGTTCCGCCTTAACAACAATGCTAACAGGAATAGTCCACTCTGTACCCTGTGAAAATGTCTCGTCAGACAACATGGGTAAAAAACACCTTTGTGGAGGGCCTGGGGGGGTACATGGGTGCGTATCTTTACTGACATCAAAGCAGAAAAAAATTGTTGCAAAAAGGAATATTATTTTTGGATTCTAGACCTATTGACATTTGCGAAACCCACAGGAAACCAACATTTTATGTCTGTTTATTTGAGCACTTTCTCCTGGGAAACATTAACTCAGACCCTCCAGAAGAGGCCTGTAAATACAAAGTATCCACTAAATAGCATTAAGATGATGTGACTGTTTCTCTATATCACTTTAATATGTTGGTCCTGCCTCATCCAGCAATAAAGTCCATACAAAAACCTGCGACACTTGCTGGTGTGTGCACATAAAAGATAGCCTGCAGTTAACAATGGTCTGAAAGACCAACAAGAAAAAGGAAGACACCAAGTAGGAAATCTGAAGAAGAACAAATCCATCGAAAGAAAGCGGCTCTTCTGGGTAGTTCTGTCTTCAGGCTAAACCAAAGACACTCAGTATGTTTCACACCAGAGCAGCTTCATCCAATAAGGACTTACTCATTGAATTGCTTGCTGAATGAAATTGGAGAGAGAGCAGTAGGGGAAGAAAAAAGTGGGAGGAGGATAAAGGGAGAGAAGGCAAGAGACACGTTCGGGAAAATAAGATGAATGAAAAAAGGGAACACGTTGACATTAGCTGCAGGAAGCATAAAGGAAGCAAACAGGCCACACGTGTATTGTACGTATATGTGTGTGTGTGTTTGTGTGATTGAGCGATTGAGACAGGGAGAGAGAGAGCAGGAGAGAGAGTGTGTGTGTAGTGTGTATCATCCTGTATACACATCACAGCCCAAGGCCAACTCCTTCGTCTGCTCGTCAGATGAGAACCTAGCGCTCACTTTGTGATGGTTTACCGCAGCTTGGAAAGAAACTGGGTGCCATATAGATTGCATGCAATTATTTCTCAATATCGAAACTTGACCCAAAACTAATTCTCTACTTTACACCTGGTTAAAAATACCTTGAAAGACAAGTCACTTACACATAACACACTTCAAAACAACTACAGATGTGGTCTATGATTTACTGGTTTTGAGCTTTAACTGGTGGGAAGCAGGAGAGTTCTATAACAAGTGATTTCATGTTGACATTTATGTAAGGGCAATGCTACGTGTATATCAAAATTAGATTCTTATCTTAGCCATCTCCATGCAACAAAAAGCACAGGGTCAGAAGAATCAGCACCCTAAAATTTATTTGGACTGAACGTCTTCCAAAGAAAGGAGAGGAACCTAGATCATTCCAATAAACAATGTTCTCTTTAGTCAACCATCCATTTTCAGCTGGTTATCCAGAATATGGTGAAGATGGCAGCACACTAAGCAAGGTACCCAGACATCCCTTTCACCAGCAATGTTTTCCACTTCCTCTTTGGGGTGTTCCCAGGCCAACTGAGAAGAATTACTGCGAAGGATCAGTGGCTCTATTCCAAGCTCCCTCTGGGTATCTGAACATCTTACACTGTCTAAAGACGAGCCCACCCACCCTGCAGAGAAAACTCATTTTGGCTGATTGCATTTGCGACCTCATTTATATCCATTGGAATGTACATCATCTGTCCTCTTTGCCACAATGGTCTGGTACACTGCCCACATTGCTGCTGACGCTGAACCAGCCCATCTGTCAGTTTCTCAGTCTGTTTGACTCTTACTCAGGTGTAGCATCCTGAGATACGTAAATGCCCTCACTCGGTGCCTTCACTAGCTCAATCTGAACTCGGAAGAAGTAATCCACTGTTCTCCTGCAGAGAATCATGGCCTCAAGCTTTGATGTTCTAACTCTGATCCCAGCCACTTCACATTTGGCTTCAAACCACCCCAGTGAATGCTACAGCTCACAGTCTGCTGAAAACATTACATCATCTGCAAAGAAGCGAGTGGCACTTCTGAAGTCCAAGGAACCACCTCTGCTAACCAGACAGAATCCTTTCCAGGATCCCACCCTGATTTTCCAAGAAATCTGAATAATCTGAATAGCTACTCCATGCATAAACACAAATAGTAAGCATTCCTTTTGGGAAATGACAGTCACATAGCGGCAACCCTCTCATTCTCCAGGGAAAACGGCAACTCAGCCAGGGCCTTGTGAGAATCCCCCATGGAAAGGGATCTAGCTGGTACAACTCTAGCTTCCTACCTCACTATTATTCTGTTACAGGGGGAAACACTTTGACCTGTTTGTGTTTCTTTAAACCAGTCATAATCATATTGGATGGAGCTAGGTCAAGGATGCAGCAACAGCACTCCTGCAAAATAGGGACAATGAGGAATAGGGAACTGTTTGGCTAATTTCCTGAAAAAAAAACACATGGCTGCCTTAAAGCACAATCAAAATCTTCTGCAAAACTTGAATTTTCAGTGTGGTAGGTTTGTAACTCTGAGGTTGTTTTTGTTATTTTCCGTAGTAGGTGGTATTTTGAAAATGGTAACCTGTGGATTGTGGAAAGGGAGGAGAAAGCCACATAAAATTAATCACCAATGGCAGCTTATACCCTCAGTCTACATCCAGTGAGTCAGACTAGTCCGACTTTGGTCCTTTCTCAACAGAGGTGACATTCGACGTGCAAAGTCTGCAAACCTTTAATTGCCGATTCATAGATTCAAACCAGAGCATTGCTATGTAATAAGAGGTGAAGGTAGACACAGACCACATATCTGTAGAACTGAAATGAGGTCGGCTTTAGTTTAGATACGCTGGGATGATTGTAAATTCAGAGAAGGCATATCAGGACGGAAGCCAGGGAAACACACAAGCACACACATACATACCACACGCACAGACACACATCAGCAATGTCTTACATAACAACACAGTGAGTGATGGCAGCTGAGGACACAATAATACTGCCTTTGGCATTTGTCGTGTGAAAGTTGGACAGAGAGGAAATCGGGTGAGTGGGAGAGAAAACAGAGAGGGACATGCAGACAAAAAAGCGACAGAAAGTGAAAAGAGAGAGAGAGGAAGAGAAGGGGGCAGAGAAAGGCTGAGAGGGGGAAAGATACAAAGGGAGAAAAAAGAGATTTTTTTGACTACAGATGCCCATGGCCTCAGGCAAAATGCCCCAAAGGAAAATATTACCCAAATTAGTGCTGCAGTCCAGTCATTTTCATGCCTTCGCCACGTCGTCCCCTTGGACTATGTACTGCAACTCAAGACAACGAAATAATGCACCAAAGCAGCTTTTTACTATATCTTATGCACCATTAGAATATCCTTCGAACCTTAAAGCAAGTTCATACTCAAATACTAGCTCATTAGTAATTAAAGAGGTGAGTTGAAGTGAGGTGAGGTGTATGCACTTTTATCAACCAACGCATGGATGATATGGTCGTAAAACAAATAAAAAATAAAAGCTAAATGAACGTCATACTGTATAATATGATGTGATATACAGATAAACTTAGTTTGGTTGATTTGTCAATGTTTTGTTTTATCATCAATATGATAAGAGATGTTAAAAATGTTAAGCAGCCTCCAAATATCTCCAGGTTAAGTATTGTAAATGAGAAGTTCTTAATAAAAACAATGAAGATATGGAGCAACATCTTACCAACATTCTGTCCGGTGTAAAACAATACATTCGTTGCTCAGAAACACCAGGTGTCTTCATTCCTCCTGAGGCAAGATGTCTGAGAGAATGCTGTTCATTTATAGATTAGGTCTGTACAAATTTTGAATTTAAAATGACTTGTCATAAATGTTTGATCACATGTGCCCTTAAAAAGCTCTTCTTTTTCATTTTATGACATGAGATCAGATGGATCCCAATTTAGACCACAGAGACTTCTGGAGCAGGCTTACCTAAAAGCTGCATAACTTTGCTCCAAAATTGCCAAAAAACAATCCAAAAACAGTTGCATCCTAGAATAACATATATTTTGTAATCTTTTGTAGCAAGAGATTTATGCAGATTTGGGAGAAGAACCCCAATTTAGGTGGAACAATGACGATGACAGAGTTAACAGAGGGGAGAATCTGTGTAAATGCAGGATACAACTCAGAGTTACAAACAAATAACAAGCCTAAAAATAGCATAAGGGATCAAAAAGTCTGGGTGAAGCTAGAAGGCCAAAGAGCATTTGTACTACACTGAATGACAAATGATCTAGTGAGGAATGGAAGGAGACAACAATTGAATAAGTAATGATCTGATGAGACAGGTGTGTTGGCTGATGTACAATGAGGAGACTGGAAGGAGGTGAGGTGACACACCCATATAGACATTAGCCTAGCATAGCCAGAATGCAGCATAGTATGGTCTGACTGCACCTTATCATCATTTAGCTTAACGATAAAAACACTCCGGCTGTATCCGAAATCAGTCAGTACATACTAGACAGTGCACTATATAGGGTGTTCGCCATTTTGTAGTGCTGTCCAAATGTTAAGTTACTATTGTGTGCCTATCTATATGTGTGGCTTGTCAAAATGACAGCAGCCACAAGACAATTCTATTAGTTATGGCAAAAATATTAAAATAAAAATAAGAATTTGTATTATTATGTTTAATGGAAGCAGGACAATGTATCACAACACAAACAGACGGTCGGCTCACAAGCATAGCCATCAATCTGATACATTTTAACTGAGTGACAGCAGTGTTGTAATTAATAGCGCTGAGACTCGAGTAGTGTACTTTTGCCAAGGAAATCCCTACAGATAGTAAACTTACTACTGTATATAGTAGTGCCCGTATAGGCAGTAGGGACACAGCCTTTGTCTTGTTTGTTTATCTTTGAGCCAATCACAATCATGCTGGGCGGAGCTAAGAAAAGAATGCAGCAATAGAGTCTCCTCAACATAGTGATGGGGGAATGGTTTTTGTGGAACATTTGCAAAGCAGGGAGGTGAGCATTGTCATTAAAATGGCAAATTTTGGCAGAAAAAGAACTAGCAGAGCTGCCTTAAAGCATAATCCAAATCCTCAACAAAACTTGTCATTTTCTGTGTGATGCATTGCTACCTAGAGGTTATTGGTGTTGATTCCTGCGGTAGGACTGCAGATTTTTTTGAAATTTTTTTAAGATTTATTTTTGGGCTTTTTATGGAGAGGACAGTGGATAGAGACAGAAACGGGAGAGAGTGGGGAAGGACATGCGGCAAATGGCCGAGGTCGCAGTCAAACCCGGCATGTCCGCTACGCCTTAGCACGTGGGACGCACGACACAACCACTAGGCTATCAGTGCGCCCCAGATTTTGGGTTTTGTGTGAGTTTTCTTCACTGATAATCAGCAGCCTTATCAATCATACACAATCAAACACAAATTACACTGACCACTCAACTGATGTGTACAACTAGCCCACAAGCCCCTAACAATGCTCTAGTAGCTCGCCAATATCACAAGAACTCCTGCACAATGCTCTCTGTTTGCCAACACAAAACTGCCTGGTAGTCGCTACAATGTTAAATTCACACAATCTATGGTTAAACAGTAAAAGGCTCCACCTGGTGGTGCATCCAGGTACTACAGCTAATCTACAGTCTGTTCTCTGACATGCACGTCCTTCATCTTGTGCCTTATGGGTTAATATCTTTTCATCAGTTTAAATATTATTATTATTATTATTATTAACAACAATCAATCGAATAATCATCCACACCACTATCTTGCAGGGAACTGGATTTTAAAAACATTAACGCAAAGATAGCAGAAGTGGAGGAGAAAGAGAATAAGAAATGCACAGCCAGTAGCAAGCTTATACTCATTTGGTAAGTCAGACTATTCGCACACAAACAGAAAAAGAGACAGGTGAAAGTGTGAATTCTGAGTATGTACTGCAATAGTGTTTATTATGCATGTCAGTAAATAAGCATTTAATGTGTATCTATGTATTGAAAGACCTGCAGGCAGATTTGGGAATGAGGTTCCAGTTCTGTGTTTTGGTGGTGAATCTCCTCGTGTTTTTCATTTGGATCAAAGTTCCGGGCCATTATTCCCTATATAAGATCAGAAGTTATGAAATTGAGTTATGTAACTTTGATATAACAAATATACTGCTAAGCTAATTAGATTACATCACACTGACATTAAGTTGATGATTATGGATACATATAATAAAACAGGCAGGAGTCCAGCTGCAGCACTGAATGTCTTCCTGTAAGAGGCCTAATACTGAAAATGTCAAGACTATAAAAACAGAGTGGAAACTTAATACATTAAAACAATGTAACAAAATGGGCCCGTTGGATCACCAAATGGAAAATATCAGGACACATTTCAAACCAAAATATCCCAGGAGTTATTTTAAACATCAGAAGCAAAGTATCATTGTAATCTCTTATCCATCATTTCACGGTCCACTTCCCCATCATTACAATAACTTTAGACCCAGTTTCAAAGGAGCAGGTATGCCAGACTCTCTCCCTTGAAAGCGCTTTCGCTCTCCGAGACGCTCTCCTGTCAAAGCAGGGCACCGCATGCAAATACAGCTTTGCATTTTTATGTCCAGATGAAACCACGAGGGCACTTATTGTCTCTCATCACAGACAACCTCTGGCAATTAGCTGCTGTATGTACGTCATCACTGTGTGTCTGCAGCACGCGTTTGTGTGTGACGGAGACATGGATGTGTGCGTTATGAGGGATAATGGAAGGGAAAAACACTCCCAGATGCATGTGATGCAATTATACCCTTGATTATCTGATTGGGTAATCTACAGGCAAGCTGGAGGCGTCCAAGACAAACACACTGTCGGCAGACTGTTGACCGAGCATAAACCACAAGAAAGGACACACATATGCAG
>OMNN01001968.1:0-11349 GCA_900302755.1 Chromis chromis | reverse complement strand
AGATTTGTATTTTTGAAAAAAAAAAAAAAAAAAAACAATAGGTGGAGGTCATAGTAAAATCTATTTATGTGTATGAAACATAAGAAGCATAAGAGTGATAAAATGGTTTATTCTTCATGGTCATCGTAGTATGCCTGTTTAAATTCACTATCCTTGCAGAACACTCAA
The DNA here is from genome assembly GCA_900302755.1 of Chromis chromis. Lineage (NCBI taxonomy): Eukaryota > Metazoa > Chordata > Actinopteri > Pomacentridae > Chromis > Chromis chromis. The sequence goes on along the minus strand of OMNN01001968.1, from coordinate 11,181 downwards.
ACTATCATTTGTTCTGAGAGGATGCATCTATTATTTTTTGCACATAACAACATATAAAGTGCCAAAGGGCAAAAATATATCCTTTGGCATTCAAATGACAGCCATGATTTTGTCATTTCTAAAAGCAATTTGGGAAATATTCAAGTACCTGGAGGCTTTTAAACATTCCAAGGGTTCATTTACCCCAATTGGATTCTACCAGGATGTACAGTGTGCATTTTTCACTACAACATCATTTGGAGTGGCTGTATAATATACAGTATGTTTATCAAGGTAAGCCCGTCAGTTTCCTTCAACTGATCAAGAGTTTGCTCATGCTACAAGTCCCCCTTAAAACTGGCACTTAAATTTTAATTTCTGTGTATTATTCACAGCTCAGTGTTTTGAGGTGGTTATTGATTCTTTAAACCAAAAAGGTTGTACACCTTTACTTGGCAGACTTGAATCCAATTTTTAATTGCCCTATAGTCAAGTTTAGAACCAGTTTGGTACAATTTGGTAGCATGCTTTTTTTTACCGTACAGCATTTTATTATGAACAACAGATGTAATTACACTTCAGTAAAAACTGAAAAGTTGTCTGTTATGTTTAAAGTTCCTTATAGTGTCTCAATAAATGTAACTTTTTGCAGTATGTAGCCACAAATGCCCCATAGTGTTGATCACACGCAAACAAATGCACCCATGAAAAAGAAATGTAGTTGTTATTATCACCATTTCATTATTTATGCTTCTCCAGAACACAGACTTTAAACCAGTTCCGCTCAAAGCTGGTGAAGATGAGGACTACATGCTGGCCTTAAAACAGGAGATGAGGGGAACAATGCAACGGCTGCCGCACAACATCAAGCCTCAGTCCAACAAATCAGGTGAGGACGAGAGCAGTGCATTAGAAACCTGACATCTAATAGAAATGCTACATCAAGGCTGTTGGCTGCTGTCAGAGAAGATAATGCAGCTTTTACGAACTGAGACTTCTAATTAGGGTCATATCCAGAAAACGGAGAGCAGCAGATTCATGGCAGAATATTGAGTTACAGCAGCTGCTTCATCTGCCGGTTTTAATATGATTCCTTTGGTCTGGCATTACAGACCTTTCACAGTTTCCTTGTTCAGCAATGAGCTAAATATATCTGGAAAGAGTAGTAGATTGGATTTTTATTTTTTTTATTTTTTTTACATAATATCTTATGTTAAATGTTGTCAGACACTTTGTATTTACAAAATAATGTGCTAGCAATATATGCAATGACTGGGAACGTTATGGATCGTGTTTATAACGGCTAATTATTTTGTTTTTGACCGGTACATAATTCAATAGTCAATACAAATAAAATTATGATTTACCCTTGTAGCTACGAATCAAGAGTAACACTCAGTGGATTTTGATAACTTCTGAATGTGATGTGAGTCAATTGTTTAACAGTGTATTGAGGCAGAACTTTCTCTTGTTTACATAAAACAGAAGTGGAGAAATACACTGAGAGATACCTGAAGCTAAGTCAGATTGAGGATGAAGAATGGACTCCAGGTACATGAACAAGATGTTGTCATAGAATTAGAGCAAACTGAGGGGGAAAAAATGGAAAATAATGTGAATACTATTTTTATCTTTAGACTGGAACCTTTTTCCAAAAGAGTTGATGCCCCAAATTAAAAAACCTCGTGTTAAAGCAGGTATGTTATCGCATTATTTATTTAATGAGATTTTATTCTGTGACTATATGAATAAAGGCGAAATGCTTAAATTACAACAGGCACCAAGAAGAAAACCGTGAAGATATCACGCAAAGAAACAGAAGAAATGCTGAGCAAATTAGATGTAAGCTTCTCTTCCCTTGATTGTTTCACGTTCAGCTACTGAGTTTTGCATGTACTGTTAATTAATTCTTAATGCCTTAGGGTACTTGATAGTGCTGCAGAATATGAGCTTAGGACGTATGTACTTATCAAAAAACTGTGCATGTCCTTCTGAGCTAGCAAATGTTCTCCATTAATAGTTGAATGTTAATATGTCAGGAACTGGCAAAGAAAGATGACGGAAACCCTGAAAAATCGGATGAGGAGACTGAAAAGAAGCCCGGGAATGAGGACGAAGAGGAAGTTGAAGCGGAAGAATACGATGAAGAGGATATTGAAGAGGTTAGTTTGCAAATGATAACCTGAAAGCTGTTTTTCCAAATTTGTTGAAAATACTATTGTCAGCATTTAACCAGACCTAATATTGTACTAGAGAATTAATGTTTCCTTTGTTTCTGTGCAGGAAAACGACTACATTGACAGCTATTTCGACAATGGTGAAGATTTTGCTGCAGGCAGTGATGACAATATGGATGGTGAAGCAACATACTGAGACAGTGCGACTCAGCCGTTGAAACTCAAGCAAGCATGCACTGTTGGATTTAACAACCATTATGTGGTTGTTTCTACTGGTTAAATATTGTAGATACGTTGGGAATACTGTTTAAAAGAGAGATCGTTTGTTTTGCTTTATTTTGTGTGATCCTGAGAAGAGAGCTCTGTTTTAAAAAAAAATGTAAATAAGCAATGCAAAGCGATGTGCACACTGGCAATAATTTATTCAAAATAGATTTATTTATTCTTCAGCCTGTAGACAGATTCCACAGGTTGAAAGGCACATACTGTCAACAACATGTAATGTTTTGTCATAAAATATCAAGACAACACAGTGGTAAAATAAAAGGGCTATATACCAAAGTCTAAAATTTCACATAATTACAAATATGAGTCACTGTGGGAATACTGTGCATTTTCCTCACCATGCTCTTGGAGGTTTGTTTTTTTTTAACAACAAAAATGAAGTTCTCCCCAGGCAAGCTAAAGCAAGGACAGATTCAAGCAACTTGAAATTCATAAACATAATTTAACTTGTAACCAATACTGATATTGTAAGTAAAAACTAATGCTCAATCTTGAAATAAATTAATTCTAATTAAACACAGTGGCAGCATTCTTACTTTCCCAACAAATAGCGTTGGAAAAATACACTATAACTAATATGGCAAAAAATACAGCTGGTCCAAAGTGCGTGAAAAACGCTTTAATCCAAATCCACAGAATGAATGTTAAACTAAAAAAGTGGCCACTTGATCCATCACTAAATCAAATGAGGAAAAATTAGTGTTGGCATCTGTCTTGGTCTGTGGTGCAGCTGAAACTTCAGCAGCATGGATGATGGCAAAAACGTCACCTAAATCCTACTGGACACATTAATAACTCTGAAATTCATAAATTTTGAAAAAGTTCAACCTAGCCTAATATTTGTTAGTCAAACCAGACACAAATCTGGGAGAGAGTTGGACCCATTTTCAGTCCTTCCAACGCTTCTTGTTGAAAAGCATGTAAATGTAAAAATACAAACACAAGGAATGACTGTGGCCACACCCGTATTCCTGGTCTCCCAGTTCTTTAAAATGTCTGTTCCCACTACAACCCAACTAGAAAGATTGCACTGGCGTATTGTGTTGTAGCAATTACCCAAAAATGGGAACATCCATTGAGCTTTATTAGGTCTCTGAGTTAGCAACAATTTGTATATAAATTTGTAATCCCTTGCTATGTTTTCTCATGCCCTCCAGGTTTAACCTCTCTCACTTCGTCCACATTGGATCGTTGTTGGTTTCCGTTCAGTTTCTGTTCAGGTCCAGCTCCTGCAGAATTGTCTGCTACAACGATATTTTTAAATTTACTGCCATCCAGATTTTTATGAATGTCACCAGGACCTTGTGGAGGATTATGATGGCTGACATCAGCTTTCACAAGAACCTCATAGTACAGCAGATAAAACACAGGTGTGACAATCCCAACAACCAGCATGATGGCCACCGCCGTCCACCATCTCATGCCCCAGTCTGCACCATAATAAGGGTCCTTTCTCTGTGCTGGTTTATACTCAACTTCTCCTAGCAGTGGCTGCTGTTGCTGCAACGTTAGGGAGGACACAACCTCATTGAGGCTACTCCGAGACGGTCCTGTGGATTTCACCAGCCGCTCAATGTCCTTGTCCTTCTCCAGGAGGAATCCTTCCACGCTTTCGGTAGAAGAAGAAGAGTCTGTGGAGGACTCGGTAGGGAGAGATGTAACGGGTGAGATCTGGGGCACACGTGTAGCGCCTGTGGGGGAGGTGGGGGAGGCAGGTTTGAGAGGACCAGTGGTATGAGTCTCTGTCAGGACGCTGAAGCGCCTCACGGGAATCTTAACTGAACGCAGAGCAAAGAAGTCCTGCTCTGTCAAGAGGTTGTTGGCACGCTTAATGTCAGCCACCTACGAAGCACACAGAAGAAAGATGAGTTTAATGAACTGCTTACAAACTGCAGACTTACAAAATGTACTGCCTACTGAATATTCTAGACTCTGAGTCAACCACTAAGTTATAATTGTGCTCTTTTCACATGCATATAACACACTAATTATAGTCAACATTGTATAGACTTTGGGAAATCTCTCTCACGTCTTTTCTACATGAACTGCAACATATCAATGGTAGATCAAAAGTTTCAGACAGGATTCTGCACAGTCTAACTTTTGAAAATAAATATTTAGTGCAAAATACTTCACATTGTGTGATTAAATAGATGTGCAGGGTGCCTTTGTTTTGAGTCATATCTGGTATCTTACATTCGGCATCCCACGTTTATATTTACATCAACTGCTTCGTTGTCTCATCTTAAAAGTAATAATGGCAATAACCGTTTGAAAGACAGAAAAGAAAGACACACAAATCTAAGCAAAGACGTACTGAACAATGGTACTGCAGGGCAATGCTGTTCAGGGTGTCCCCCTCCTGGATATCTCTGGTCAGGTAGATAATGTCCATCCTCTCTCTGGATGTGCTCCTCCGCAGCCTCTCTCTGCCACGTGGCCGCAGCTCATAGCTTTCCGCGTCCTCCTCTGACAGGTCGTTCTCCGAGCCATTGTTTCCAAACAGATAGGCATGACCGCCATTGGCAGGCTGCACCATGGTGGCTGACTGGAACCCATAGTGCTGGCTTCTACTGGACATCTTTCTTCACTATACTGAGAAAAGCAAAGATATGTTTGAATGCCAGATCCTGAACTTGTACAGCACAGTCTTTGGGCTTCCAGCAGGGTTGCTTTACCCATAAGGATAAGGATAATTTGCTTCAACTAATAACCTGATTCACTGAGACAAAGACTTGCGCTTATTTATCAGGGTGTTTAACTTAAAACCAAAAAGGGGTGTCCTGTATAATATGACAGGTTTGCGCAACACATCTTGGTTTGTTTGTGCAAGCATGTGTAAGTTTGTAAGCTACTGCAAATGGACAGATGAGATGTAAAAAAAAAAAAAAGTATTTTAGCCATACATGCATGTGACTATGTTGTCATTGTTTTTGCCTGTGTTGACAGCATAGGGGGAAACCCTTAAGTAGATGTCTTTGGAGGGATTTATCCCCTAGTACAGTAAACTATAGAGATATCAAAAGAATATCAATGGATGTTGGCCTACATGCACCACTGTATAAGACTAAAATGAACATTTATGTCTCTGAAAATAGCAATAAACACGTGTAGGCAGTAAGAAAATCCCCTTAGAATAATGAAATATTTCTGGCAGATTACAGATGGACGTCCAGCGTACTGAAAACAAATGAAAAACATCTCTCTGGCAGTCCCGAGGATTCAAATTACAGTCACCATCAGCCTCTTGCAGTACGGTCAGTCCAGTCGCTCATCTAGATGTCAAGGTACTCTATTTACGTAACATCTCTGCATTCTTTGTACAGCCATGGGAACACCACCCAGGGACGTTAAAGCGATATCTTATCATACAACCATACCTGGTAATCCCCTATCACAGTTATGACGCAACTATTACATGAAAAAGAAAGCTGACTGACAGATAATGTTAGCTATCGGAGCTGAAGCTATCACTGAAGGGTGTTATCCGTAAGCACACCTATAATTATCTTCATTCTTAACACAAGGATGTAATTAACTAGCCACGCATGCAAACAGTATGGTGGCTAAAATTCCTGTAATTGCCAATAAGACAACATAATAATGCTACACTCGAGTCTCTGTCACTCCATAAGAGTGCAGTCGAAGTGACTGACAAACAGACACAACTACTTAAGTTTAAAAACACGTTTGTTTACGCCACTAAATGGTTGTCTGAATAGTTAACCGTGACGTTAATCTTGAACAAGGGACGTAATATTCAGCGCAGGTCCAAAGTTAGCAAACTGAGATCTATCTGCTCAGGCTAGCCTAGCGCTAACTAGCGTCCACATATGTTGATGTAGCTAACGTTAGTGAGCTTTGTACTGTTCAGCTGGTCAGTGGTCACAGTTGACGAATACGTTTTCAGGAAGTCGCCGACAGTTGAGTTTACCTGAAAAAGATGAACACCGCTCCGTCAGTTGTCCTCAGTAATGCCCATGTTTCCACAGGATTATCTTCGGGCTCACCTTGCCGTTGGTACGTTACCTGGCAGCTAGCTGCTGCTGCTACTGAACCGCTACCGCTCACGCCACGTCAACAGAATACTTACGTAATGACGTTATCACTGACGACCCGAACGCACAAAGCGCAGTTTAATCACAAGGTGGCGCCAAATGTCAAGTCAAGGTGTCACAGCCTTTTAAATACAGTCTATAATCAGTATCCCTATTTTTTTGTTTTTTGTTTTATTTACATTGACTTCTTTTTTTTTAGAACCAGAACAGCAAACACAATTTTGGAAAGAAGTTAATATGCTTTTATTATTTTTTGTTGTTCAGACTTCTGTATTCATATCAACATTAGCTAGTTTAATACAATTAAACCAGACTAAACCAAATTCTGCCTTCGCAATAAAAATACAACCTGTCTTGACCAGGATGTTCTTGTAAAAGAGATTCCTACATCCTTGCTTAAATAAAGGTTAACAAATAAACAAACAAACAAGTAAGCAAGTTTATTTATATAGCACATTATCATAAACAGAGGTTATTCAAAGTGCTTTACAGGCAAATGTAATAAAATTACATTATTAAATCATTATTATTATCATCATTATTATTATTAATATGAAGTTGTTTTTTTAAATGATTGACTAAAACTACTGGCAGTTTAGACCACACTTTATAAAACATATATATAAGTAATACTAATTGTACACACCATTTCACTTTGTCTAGTCTGGACTCACTCTGGGCACCACTAACTGACCAGTCCCTGCAGATATGAGACCAGATTTGTATTGAGCAAACATAGAGACCATGCAAAGACTTATAGAAAATATGTAGGGCCTTAAATTCAATTCTTTAGTTAACTTCTAGCCAGTGCAGGGATGTAAGAATCTGACTAATGTGTTCTTGGTGTTTGTCAGTATTCAAGATGCAGCATTTTAAATTAGTTGCAAGTGTCTGATGGTCTTATGAGGGAGGTCAGTAAGGAGTGCATCACAGTAGTCCACTCTGCCGGTAGTAAAAGCATGGATGAGTTTTCTAAATCTTACTTGTACATGAAGTTTGTTTTAAAGATGCCAGGATGAGGATTAAGTTACATGTTTGATGTGGCTGCTGAAATTTAGATCATCATCAATGATTATGCCTATAGATTCTTGATCTGGGTGTCAGCCATTATGTAGAAAATACTGCTTATGAGTAACGGCTAAACTATAGGCCAGCTAAATTCAATTGATCCCAGTAATTGGTATAAAGCATATTCTAAAATATTTACCCAATGGTTACCAATAATAAGCTGTGTGCATTTATATCTATTTAGGAACATACATGCATGTTTGGGTGAATTTGCTCTAAAGTTTTGGCAGGTTTCAAGTTACTTTAAGTACAAATGTTAAGAGTTGAATGACAGCAGCAGTGGAGAGGAGAGCTGTGCCACACGGTGGAGCTGTGCGCCGCCACACGGTGCGCTCCGAGCTGTGCACCCTGGAGAGACAAATGGGATTAAAACATCTTGTCTCATTAGTCAGCGACCGGGAGACGAGCTTGAGTCTCTGAGTAGCTGCGAACTAATCCTTCTATCCGGACAGTGAGCCGTGTTTTGTACAGTAGCAGCAGCTCCCACATGGCTGCTGGAGCCCGGAGCTGAGTGTGGAGAGCAAGAAGGAGCAGAGCCGGAGACCGCTGCGTCTCCGTTATTCCAGTCCCGTTACATGACAGACGCGCTTCATCCCATGTTGGCCAGCGGGAACTAAAAGCTGCCGAAGGAATAATCGATCCAGCAGGGGCTTTTCTTTCCTTCCAAATCGAACAATACAAAAAACAATGCAGTTATTGACTGCTGTTTGAGAAGAGGTGGAGCTGCGGATCCAAGGAGCGCGTACCGATGTTCTCCACAGCAATAAAGATATTATAGTCATTTATCTTGGACTGAGAGGCCAAGCAAGGTGTCAGGTAAGTTGGCAGGATTTATGCTGCGTCTCTTTAAAGAGATGTTTCTGTCTGTCATTGTGATTGCGGGCTAACAGCGAGGATGTGTGGCGACCAGCAAAACTTTGCAGGTTTAATTTCATGGAGAGGATGAGATGAGATGTCTTTGTGACGCACCGTTGCGCCGTCTCTTGGACAATGCAGCCGATTTTTTTTTTTTCAGTAAGCGACTCAGAAAATGATTGGTGACTCCATCCTCTATTGCCAGCGGTGGATTAATAGCGCGGAGGATAAAGGAAACAAATGAGTAGCGATACTCCTCATCAATTATGCCAGACGGCTCAAGCAGACGCATTGTGCGAGACTATAAGAAAACGATTAAAAGTGGTTGGCCGCTGCTAATTTCTTTTTGCGCCGTGCCAAAAATACCCCTCGGAGCAGCTAATAAAATTGAAAAGCCTAAATATTGATTCAACGCAATCAGTAAATGAATAGCCGGGCAGCCCATTGAGGACGGAGACAAACGCTTCCATGGTTACATCCAGGATCTCCAGTGTGATTACTGCGCTTTGTGTGGGTTTTCTCTCTCTCCTACTGAAATAAAACAACAACTGCCACACATGGTGAGCCGGGGACCCTCTCATAAAGACTCCGCTGACTAATCTATAGGCTTACTCTGGCCATAAGTAATCTTGGCACACTTTGAGTTGCGCACATGTGCTGCTACTGTTAAATAAACGAGTGCTGCCTGTAGCCTCATTGTGCTGCCGCGTCTTTGAGTATTTTACGCAGATGTCCGGGCTCCATAATTTACACCAGTTGATGGGGTGTTTTTTTTTTTTTTTCAGTCCTCCTGAATAATTGAATATGTCCTCCTTATCTCTAATTGATTTGACATGATGTCATCTCGGTGCGTCCCTTGCAAATCTCTTTTGTTGCCTCCTCTGTGGAGCCTCAGCGGAGTTAAATCCTTTCTCTCACTGGGGAGGAAGGGTGGGAGCTGCTTCTGTATCCATTCAGCAGTTACACCTGCTCTTCCTCGGCACCGGCCTGTACTGTTAACTGTTTCTGAAATGTAGAAAAAGGGGGTGAAATCATTGAAATCAGTTTTTTCTTTGTTTGCAACGAAGCAGCAAAACTTGCCATGAGATTTGATTTTCCTCAGACTTGCAATCTCTGTGTTCCCATCATTCCAGAAACCACACATGTCACAGTGAGTTTGTTTCTGCAGATTTGGATCCTCTAAGATCCTCACTTGCTCAGAGCTCAGGTCCTTTGTTTGTCAGTGTTTATGTCATCGCCTGGCAGGGGTCAGCCCCCATTCGCCTGTGTGAGGGTCTGAATGTGATTCACTGGGCGGAAACTGTTTTACTGCCTGCCTCTCTCCCCTTCTGTCTCACCCCCCTAATGGCTGCACAGTACAAAAGGGGGCAGTGCCATAAACAGAGCCTGTTCATTGATGAAAGGTGCTCAAGTGTTGCACATAGCAGACAGGGCGAGATTGATGTTTGGGTGGGGATGAGAGGGCTTGTATTCTCGGTGTGTGCTGGTGGAGGGAAGAAGTGCATAAAGACACAGCTCGACATGCACTTCACCAACCTGCAACAGGCTGCACCCCTCCCTCGACTGATCTGAGCGCTGTGGAGTCACTGTTGGGGGCAAGAACTGTAAAGCAGGTCTCTATCTGTTGAATGAAGGGTGTTTATCAAGTTCAATTGATACTTTGCCTGACTTTTTAGCTGTTCTGCTGTACAAATACTTGCGATCCTTCTTGCGATTCACAGTAGTTCCATATTGCTTCACAGATGTAAGTGTAACCGATGGGGTCGGTACACATATAGTGATGTTGTCTATCTGGTTGGACTATGGATGATGGGTCTGATGTGTGTACGGTGCAGGAAGGACATCACAGCCACACAGATGTTGCTCTCAGTCTGGTTCTCTTTTATTCTCCAGCTGGTATAAAGATCAACAATGCACAGGCATTAGCATTGTTAATGCAACTGCAAAGGGCTCACATCTTCAGCTCGGGAGAGTTTTCCTTTGCTCCCTTTTTATACAGTATTTTTAAATTATGACATATCTTTTTAACACAATTTTTAACAACATGTGATCGTATAGTGGAAATATATTTTTGAGTACCGTGCATTCAAGCATTTTTAGATTTTCTTTTTAAACAAAATACATTACTGGCTAACATACAGTATTTTAACTTCCATTTTTATACAACATTATGACAAAATATGAATTCACTCAGACAATTTTCAATACAACAACGTTATATGAAAACTCATATTAAACCGTGCCTACCTGGTATAAAGATCAACAATGCACAGGCATTAGCATTGTTAATGCAACTGCAAAGGGCTCACATCTGTATAACACAGAGACAAAAGTTCACCGTCTGTAACGTGTGTATCGTCGCTGCGCACGAGGCATCAGACACTCGCTAAGCTAGTTAGCTTAGCTCGGCTCACAGACGACGTGCAGCTCGTGAATAAAGTTGCTATTTCTACACATAAATGTCTGTAACTCTCACAGTAAGTTCCAGTCATGTTCATAGTCAAGATACACGAAACAGAACTTTCTAGAACAACTTTAAAGTATTAAACAATTTAACATCGATCTCAGCGTTCTGCACACACACCCACCTTCAGCTCGGGAGAGTTTTCCTTTGCTGAGGTGGCTACGGCAACCCGCTTAGAGTCCTGCAGCTGCAGTTGCGCGGTTTTACCCACCAGGTGGCGTTTACATGACATATATATGACATTCACATTAATTTTGCAGAAATTCAAATGAGGCAATTTCTAACTCTGTTACAC
>OMNN01001967.1:13466-28469 GCA_900302755.1 Chromis chromis | reverse complement strand
AACCCATATGCAGAAAATACTGTTGCATTTGTATGTGGAGCTGAAACGGCTGGTCGGTTAATCAACCCATCGCGCCTATCAACAGAAAATTAATTAGCAGCTACTTTCCTGTAATTGATTGTGTTACTGAATGCAATTATTCAAACAAAAATAACAGAGTATTGATTCATTTTGGATTTGGGCTCTTGATAAGACAAAACAAGCTTTTTAAGGGCATCAAGTCCGGCTTCAGAAAACTGCAAAGTCATTTCACTAATTTAAAGGCATTTGATTAACAAAGAGAGAGATGAATCAAAAAAATATATAATTGTGGCCTTATTTCTATGTACAACAAATAAACTAGTGGAAGAATCTTCTTTTTTTCCACCAACACCTTTAGGCACAAGGTGTTCATCACACAGGATAACTGAAAATATCATCTTGAAAAGGTCATCACTGGCAGGTGAAGTAGCACTTTACATGTAACTGAACATACTGCCAGGATTCGCCGTCTTCATGCTTCACATTCAGTAAGACTTGTGGTAAACATGAACACATAGGAAGGTCAAGAGGTGACCTTGCCCATGTAGACACAGATGAAGTGGGCTTATTATCACTCAAATGGATGCAGTATATAATGTATTAAAATGTATTCTAAAGGGAGGGAGTTTACACGAAGGTCACAAAGAAAAATACAAGATGTGAAGATCTGTCCACAAGTACAAGAGAGAAGATAAAGGTGGAGCTGTGTTAAATAATTAGTTTGTCATACCTCCAGATGGTCAAGTCTGATGTAGGAATTACCCTCTGCCTCCATTTGTGTTTGTGAACTCCACCTCAGCATCATACAATGCAAAATCAATACAACATGATTGAACAGATAAAGCAAAAACGGGGGCAGTTGTTGAATCGCTGGATTGAAAGCCTCAAGGGACGATAAAGTTGCCATTTCGAAAAACAAAACCCACAGAGGCGAAGGAATGAGTGAGAAAGGAGGAAGCTGGAGCCTGGGATTGTGTGTTTACCGTCACATTGCACAAACTGGGTGTTACCAAGAGAGCGCAGGCAATGAAGGAATAGATGAGGCCGTGTAAATACACGTGACCCCGTTAGTGCTTGTCAGATGTCCCATTTGCTGGCTGGGCTGTGTGTGTAAGTGTGTTCAGGCACATGCATGTAGGTTTGTAAGGATTCATGTTCCAGATGCACAGCTTGGTGTTGCACAGCTGCATGCACGGATAAAAAGAGCAGAAAACATTCCTCACAGTGTAGAGGACATGCATAAATCATATTGCCTCTGCATTTTTGTTGATTTCTGTGTTGCTCAATGTGATTGCTTCAGGCAAAAGCTACACGTGCTGATTCCATAACTCAGATCTTCACTGGCTGTTAAAGCTCACAGTGGCCGCACAGTATCAGGTTTCCGTCATGCAAACAGCCATAGGTAGCAAAGACTGACCACAACAGTACAAACTCTCAATATGTAGAGCAGTTTATTAACTGCAAAACTATTGAGTAAGCACAGAACAAATTCAAGCTGCAATCAGTCTAGGTTTCTGAGTGCACAGGGACAAATTTAGAAGTGTGGAACCAGTCTTAAGCATAAAATCCTGATTTTGTATGCACTCAGTTCAGCATACTCTCATGATTTCCCCTGCAGTCTTGGCAGTCTCTGTGCTTCTGGGAACTTCAGGAGAGGCAAAAGATTTTGGATAACATGCCTCAAATGGACTATGACTGTGCTGGCTCACATCTGTTCCACAGTAATGCCTATAGGCAAATGGCAAAGCCACCGGGCCACAGAAAATGTGACTGTTAGGAAATGAATGATTGCGAAATTCACCTGCACGTCAGTACAAAAACTGTAGTGCTACAGGGTTGTTATGTTGCTGTTCTAGTGGGTGAACTACTGCAAAAGTTCAGTCTGTCACAGGAGCTCAGCTACCATTATTGCAGACGAGGGAAAATTAATTCTGACCAAACTAGCTGGGTTGCTAATATGACAATAAATTCACAGTTTTTTTTCAGAAAGCATGTGTGCACCACTGACCTCTGTCTCCTGTGTTTGCATTGCATTTTGTGGAGCAGTTCGTATTCCTCAAAGGATCCTAAATAAACCTGGTTGGTGCCACGCAGCTAAAGCTACAATCACTTCCTGCATTTTGGATTCCATAAGGCCAATATGTCAAGGTGGCTTGCTAGTGGTCAGCAGTGCATATTCATATGTCAAAGGTCATCAAATTGAACTCATCACAACCTTCTTCACCCTAAGTGAGCAAAACCACTGACAGCAGTTCAACTGAAATGAATGGATTACACTGGAACTGGGATTGTATAATTACAATATACACTTAAAGGCCACTTTATTCAGCACACCTTGCTAATACTGGGTTGGACCTGCTTTAGCCTTCAGTATTGCCTTAATTCTTCGTGGCATAGATTCAACAAGGCGCTGGAAACATTCCTCAGAGATTTTGGTCCATATTGACATGATAGCATCACTCAATTGCTGCAGATTTGTCGGTTGCACATCCATGATGCAAATCTCCCATTCTGCCACATCCCAAAGGTGCTCTATTGGATTGAGATCTGGTGACTGTGGAGGCCATTAGAGTGCAGTGAACATATTGTCATGTTCAAGAAACCAGTTTTAGATTATTTGAGCTTTGTAACATGATTCTGCTGGTAGTAGCCATCAGAAGATGGGTACACTATGGTCATAAAGGGATAGACATGGTCAGCAACAATACTCAGGTAGGCTGTGGCGTTTAAACGATGCTCAATATGACACTAAGGGGCCCGAAGTGTGCCAAGAAAATATCCCCCACACCATTACACCACCACCACTAGCCTGAACTGTTGATACAAGGCAGGATGGATCCATGCTTTCATCTTGTTTGACCAACTGAATGTTGCAGTAGAAATAATCAAACCAGGCAACATTTTTCCAATCTTCTATTGACCAATGTTGGTGAGCCCATTCAAATTGTAGCCTCAGTTTTCTGTTCTTACCCGACAGGAGCGGCACCTGGTGTGGCCTTCTGCTGCTGTAGCCCATCTCAGAAGGTCTTCTGCATGTCATCGTTGTGACGAGTGGCTATTTGAGTTACTGTTTCCTTTCTATCATCTCAAACCAGTCTGAACATTCTCCTCTGACCTCTGGCAACAACAAGACATTTTCATCCACACAACTGCCGCTCAGCGGACATTTTCTCTTTCTAGGACCATTCTCTGTGCCCCAGAGATAGCTCTGTATGAAAATCCCAGTAGATCAGCAGTTTCTGAAACAGTCAGACCAGCCCGTCTGGCACCAACAACCATGCCACGTTTAAAGTCACTTAAATCACCTTTTTCCACAGTCCAAAGACAGGCATGGCAGGTAAATTTGTGATTCTAAATTGGCTGTAGTTGTATGCGTGCAGGTTTGTCTTTGTGTTAGCAGGATTACACAGGATAAAGCAAATGCATGGACGCTATGACAGGCAACCATCAGAAATAGTCTTCATCAGTTCTAGTAGTATGGTGTACTACAGCTTTTTTTGTGTGTCCAAAAATGTTCAGGGTTCCACTTGGCAGATTAGCATGACATTTGGATGCATTTATGGTCCCATCAGTTGCTGAAGGGAAACTTATTAAATCAATGATAACACTTCACTGGAGCAAAAATAAACATTTTGATGAAAATGGACAATTTTGCTAATCAGTCAACCATTGGCAGGATATGAGTTTTCAAATTTAGATTTTTAGATTCCAGACCTCCTGGAGGTTTGGGTCCCCCCAGTGTTGACTGCACGGCTTCAGCCTTCAACTGCAAACTTTATTAAAATGTACTTTGCATCTAGACATGACTATGCACTCTGCTTGGGATTGCTTCCAAGGGACGCAAAACTGAGAGAGTGCAACAGGACACTAAGCAAATAAGACCTGGTCTTCTGTTTCTTCAAATCTGTTGACAACATTCCTCGTCTTTGCTCGAAGCATTTATCAGACTCACAGTTCTGTCCCTGCTTCCTCTCAACACCGGCTGTGTGCTTAGAAATATGTCCCTGCACTTACTCAAATCTTGACTTGAAAACTGATTTCCATTTAAATTTGTTTTATGCCCTTTCAATTGTTTTGCCATTAATGAACTTCCACACACAAGCAGCACTGTTTATAGCCTTTTAAACTTTTTTTGTCAGCTACTGTTCGGCTTTCTGCCTTCTCCTCAATTTTGCATCAAGAATTATTTTTGTTTTTGCCAGACTGCTACTAAATAATTATTTCTTCTAAACAGACTGGCCTGATTAAAGCGACACATAAACAGAAGCCGCGCACGCGCTCATTGGCACAAAGCTGGACACTGAACAAGGTGGGAGAAAGAGACATCTAATGAGGAATGATGAAAATCTACCCACTAGCATTTTTTTTCTGCCTTTTCCTGTTTCTGTCTTTTGTTTTCCTGCCATCCACTCGGCTCATTCATGCCACTGTTGCCTCTTTATTTTACCTTTACCTCTTCTTATCTGTATGAGTCTACTCTAATTTGCATTTGCTGGCTCCGATGGACGCTGATAGTATAGTGCAACTGCTCTTCCATTCACACACACGCACGCACGAGCGCGAGCGCACGCACGCACACACACACACACACACACACACACACACACACACACACACACACACACACACACACACACTCCTCTCTGTATTGTTCTGCTTGGCTTTACTGTAAATCATAGCACTCCGCCGTGTCTGTTTCCCTTCCTCTCC
This sequence comes from Chromis chromis, assembly GCA_900302755.1. NCBI lineage: Eukaryota > Metazoa > Chordata > Actinopteri > Pomacentridae > Chromis > Chromis chromis. The sequence goes on along the minus strand of OMNN01001967.1, from coordinate 23,738 downwards.
CCTTCCCCGACCGTTTTTTTTCTTCACCCCAGTCTGCTTCACATCCCTGCCCCTCAGATCCCTCCAGATGTTTCCACCCCTTTCTACACTGTGTCCTTCATCGGTCTACACCTGCTCTGCTGCTCACCTCACACGCTCCCCTCTCGTCTGCTCACCCACAAATAACCGAGAGGTCATAAGCGTCTTAGATCTCCGCCGAGCTTCATGGATCACTGTGAGCCAACCTGACTGGGAGAGCAGCTGCTGCCCAATTTGCTCATTTGAGACAATCAATGAAAATAACACTGAAGGACGACAATACTTCCAAGAGATTACACATGCATGCACACACAGAGACACACACACACACACACACACACACACACATGCTCCTGTCCTGCTAATTGTTGGCTATTAGTCTGCAAGTCTGGGATTACATGTCTTATTAAATACAGAATTTCAAATGAGCTTCGTTAAATAAGAAAGTACTCCCATTTTAATGAAGCTAATTTATATGGAAATTACACATAATACTGACGATTCAGCGAGAGATTTATCCTCATTGGATGAAGGGGAGGAAATAAAGAGAAAAAAAAAAGAGCGGGATAGTGATTTCCCCCCCCTTTCTCTTTAGCCGGTCCCTTGCCGTTGCACTCTTTCTGCAAGTTTGCTTTTGAAGCACATCCTCAGAGGGTGCAGGTCATGTACGTTTGGGTCGGGGATGCAGCCGCCAGTGTGTGCGTGATGGAGAGCATGTGCGTGAACTCCTGTCCTTGTGCTGACCCTGCAGAGCTCCAGCCTGCCTTTCTGGTTCCCACTGATCCATCATGCTGTCTGATTGCCCAGAGAAAACCCATTAGTCTGAAACAACACAATACATTAGCAGTCAGCTGCAGGTGTCTCTTTTCTGTGTTGTGCTCATTCTTCACCATCCATGGATGCAGATGTCATATTTACATCGTCTTAGCAGTCAAACGGCAGCAGAGTGGAGGCCTCCTATCTAAAACATGCAGTTAGATTTGGATAAACAGATATTTCCTGTTAATATTGTTGGTCGTTTGCCACTGAAGTCTGTCTTTTAAGAGTGTTGTGCTTCATACTGTGTGATAAGACAACGTCTCTGTCTTTTTCACTCTGACTGGTGATTTATTAATGCAGGTCTGTATGCAGCTATGCCCCAGCAGACTGCCTCTGTCCCTCAGGCGAAGAAGCTCAGCGTTGCCCCCTGGTGGTAATTAGCCACAAAGTACAATTTGGCCACTACTTCCTCATGTCATCCTGAATGGATAGTGTAAATGAAAAATGTCTTAAAATATCGAGCAGATCCCAGAATATATCCTTAACCACCGACCAAACCACCTTAAGTGAATTAGAGGAAAGGATTAAATGAGCAGGAGCTGCGATGGCGAAGCCTCAAAAACAAATAACATCCCTGCTTTATGAATTTCCTCACTGGCTCACCTCAAAAGTGAATAATTACCCACAGCTCTCATAATTTACAGTGCACTTTGAAACTGCGGCGTGTTTGCATGTCTTTCTCATACTGCTCGACCCGCGGGCAGTATGTTAAAAAATATGTTGGAAAAGTTTTGTGTAATGAACAAAAGCTTTATTCAAAACATGAAATAAAAAAATAGTGACAAAGAAAAATGGTCAGAACTCACAAGAATTTGCATAAATATATACCATCAGAGCAGTTCAGAGATAACATATTTCAAAAGGAAATATATCGCAACATCTATAAACAAGCAGCAAAGTAAAAACAAATCAAGGACAACGCAGAATGAATTAATAGAATACAATAAACATTGTGTCTCTTCGATGCAGGTTTCTTTTTTTTCTTTTTTAGGTAATCTCATGTTCAAATGCATTAATGACTGTTGCCACCTAGAGGTTGATCATACAGTTAATTCATTGCAGTCTTTTGTTTTTCTTAAAAGTTTCAACAATAACAAAATGCACACAGTTTCAATCGAGCAACTCCAATTTGTAATTCATTGAATAGAATCAATGCAGGAACAGCCCCGAGTGAGCAGTGTTATGGTGCATAATGCATACAATGCAAAAAAAGTGCATTCCTGTGGGATTATACAGGCTATTGTGTCTCAAAGCGAGGGGGGCCATGAACTGCGGTGTGGCTCATGTTTCAGAGCCTGATTGTTGCACAGCGTGACATCTGATGAGCAAGAAAAGCCTACAGATGTTTTCGCTCTGCAAAAATCTACTTTTTTAGCTTTACAACCAGGCCAGTCACCTGCCGTACTGGAACAAAGAAAACTCCATACTGACCGTTTACTCCTCTGATCATGTATTTCAACGGACGTGTGCACGACTAGTGTCGTTATGACAATGTATTTCACCATCATGTAGTTGTGAAAGCTGCAATGTACATCTGCAGCATAGTGTTAACTGAGCACTGTTTATACAACTGAGTCCACGTTGCTCTAATAAGGCCATGAAGTTAAATAAACCATTAGGCTAAGTAAAATTTACACTCATACCACAACGTATACCCACATTAACAGTTCAGCAAGCCTCATTCTTATATAAAAAAAAAACAAAAAACAATTCTTAACATGGATGCAAAACAAATATTCACACGAGTGTACTGAACAACAGTGATTTTCAACAGTTTTCCCCTCTATAAAAATAGCTTAAAAATCTGACACATATTTTTAGTACAGTGTAGGGTTAAGTCAGTTTTTTTTCAAATCTTTTACATCTGAGACAGTTTAATAACAGGCTGGTACATAAGTCCTCTGCTCTTCCTTCCCTCCTATGACACTGCCATACACAAACATGGGGCTTTAAAGACCGCCAAACTCCCAATAAGGAGCGCTAAAGGGAGAAAAAATGAATGGCATCTTCATCTCCTCCCTGCTTGGGACTAAGACTCCAAACTCCAACTGTCTGCAGACAGGTAGTACAGTCTTTTTCTGCACAGAGCTTCACATGCACAGTGGTTTAGTAGTGGAGCAGGGCTCGGCCCACGAGAGGGAAAGAGTACGACCAGCAGTACAATACGTGTGCTCCGTAGCAATGTCAGAATCATTGAAAAGGTGAAGCAAGGACAAAACATGCCACATTTGGCAAACGCAGAGTCTCTCTCACACAGGATAGAGCATCTGAGGGGCAGGGACACTGAACACATAAGCATTTAGTAACCAATAACCTATAGGACACACACCTATCCACAACTCAGTGTTTTACACACAGGAAAGCGTGTTGGGAGCTGAAACGGGCCCAACCAAAGAGAACTAAAGCACAGAATATGATTGTGAAATACAACCAACAGGCAGGAGTCAATGAACAGATTGTCACATTTCATGCTCTGCACACAGGCAATAATTTTTTTTACGAGACAAGCAATAAACATCGTTGTCACCATCATCATCAGTCAGGCCCAGTTAATCCACAAACATACACAGTAGGCAAAAACAATATTGTACACACAAGTAAGTGCACAGGCGTACAAACACAGTCCCTCACAAACACACCTCCCATTGCACCATGGGATATAACTTATGGTGTAAGTGGTGAAGAGCTTGTCCCCTGATACCCAAGAATAAAAAAAAGCAAAGAGAGAAGGCAAACAGAACACAACACAAGCAGAACGAGTGATATAAACCACCAACATTATAAGGACACTTGAAGAAAGATTGTATTGTTTGGATTAACTGAATGCAGTTGCTATGTACCGCTGTGTTTGCTGGTTATAGCTTTTCAAAGCATATAAAGTAATAACATCTGTAGTATATGACAAAAATAAATAACTGAAACCTCTTGCAGCAGTTGTAAAAAGGCCACTGAATGCTTGTGTGTTTGTCTATGTGTGTATGTGTGTGTGTATGTGTGTCAGTGGTAGTGTGTGAGAGAGATGCAAACTCAACATCACAGGTAGGAACTAGCCATAAAGTCTTTAGCCTTAAACCATCATGCATTAACATCCATATAAAAGACTTAAGTGCAGCCTCAAACACAGCTTCTTGCTAGAATTTCCGATCATGCCGTTATAAAGATTTAACTGTATGCATACAGTACAGCATCAGAGGTTACAGTACAGCTTCCTCTTGGTAAGTCTTCTAACCTGGATGAGCCCCTGTAACAGGCCGACTACCAGGCTAGTGATATAAGCAATCCAAAACATAAAAGTGCCTCAATCCTGTAACGTGTTGGATTTCAATGGCAGAGGCTGTCAAATAATGGCAGTAAATGATCAAGGAGTTAAGTACAAGCTTCACTGTCCTGGCAGCAGTTGTGCCAAATACCTAAATAGCACAAATATTCCTCTGGAGTGATGAATTTAGGATCTTTTCCCGACAACAGCAGAATATCGTAGTGCTGTCTTGCAGAGCAAGAAAGGCTTTTTATTTTGGGACATGAGGCAGTGGCCTGTTTTGCGAGTTTAACTGAATAAGGCCAAAACTTAAAAATGACACCCTGTACAGTTAATGTGTACACTAACACTTTATATTAAGTTGCCCTGAAGTCGAAATTGGCTTTGAAAGGTACTGTCAAGTTAACCGATTCGATGTCAAATTACTGAAGAGCAACTCAGTTTAAAGTACCCGACGAGTGATCGCAGTTTTACACAAAAGGACACTTTGAAGAGCAAAATCCATCCTGTTAAAGCATCACAACCAGCACTCCCCTGCCAACATCCAATCTGCAGTGAACCCAAATGAATAATAAACACTTCTAGCGGACAGTAACACTGAACTTTTTCAGAAAGGAGATTCAACTGCAAAAGGGACAGTTACATAAGGTTTCTTCGTGCGCTTTAACATTTGTTTTGGAGAGCAGTAGACAAAATTTGAAGTTGTGTAAAGACATTATGTCACATTGTCAGAACTCCCTCACTCATTTTTCCCCTCCGACTCCTCCGTCTCTATGAAGCTTTGGCTTTTCTTGCCCTTGGTGATGTTTTATCCTCAGACTTGACAACTCCATTGGCAGCACCCCCTGGCAAGAAAAGTTAATTGGAACATTCCCGATTAAAGTGATTTCAAACAGGAATGTTCTAGGACAATTATTTCAAAATAAAGGCTCTTAAACGTCACGTTTACATACTCACCCCTTGTAGGTTCCCTTTTGTGAGGCTTGCTCTTTGGACTGACTGTCTTCTTCTTTGAGGCTTGGTTCTGGCTGTGCTCTCTCCACTTTTTCAACTGGAAGTTAATGAATTTCCACATCATCCAGGCCTGTGTCAGGCAGATAGCTGCCAGACAAGTCATCCTAAGGGACAGGATGTTGTTTATTTAAGCTGAGTTTATTGCAGTTGATCATTCTGGTATCCAATACATTTGTGGTGGATAATGGGATTCCAGTCTGAAGCACATTTTTTCAAATTCAGCAAAAAGCTCTTCATAGTCTACTAAAAATCAGGTGTTTTTCTACACAGCACTGGGTCTGTACTATATACAATACTATTCCATATACGTTATATATGTCTTGTGCACATTCGAGCTTGTGCACACTCATGCTCATGCACAGGACACAACTTCACTAACTTTACTCACACTCTATAATGTGCAATAACTTGGTGCAACAATTACGTATCTGTGTGCAATTAAAATGCTATTATTACCTCTGTGCAATAACACACCCCTTATTACACTTATTTTCTTAGGAAAAGCACATTTGTACATCTATGCTATACTGTTCTACTCATGTTTATATTTTAGGTCACATTCTTTCTACTTATGTTTATCTATATATTTTGTATTGTTTATATTCTGACCTTGAATGGGAGCAACTGTAACATAGACAATTACCCCTCGGGTATCAACAAAGTATTTCTGATTCTGATTCTGAGAGAATAGATGGGGGAAAAAGTGAGCAGTGGGAGTGAGACTGACAGTAAATTTGGCACATGCTAACAATCCAAACATGCTCCACCTTTAAAAGATGATCCTGCCACTTGCGATTGGGGCCTACCTTATGGTGAGCACATTGAAGTTGCCGTCTGCTAGAGAAAAGCCCTGGTTTTCTGTACGGGGCAGGCCAAAGCCAAATGTCAGGACAGACAGCGTGAGGGTGAGGAGGCGGGCGATGACAAAGAGAAGCGCCCACAGAGTAAAACTGGAAAGAAAAAGAAGCAGTGGCATTAGGTTGCTCAGATTGTAAGTTTACAATCGTCAACAACTGCTAAGAGGAAAAAGTGATACCCTTTTTGCTTGTTCTCATCGCTGAAGTAGAAGAGGCGTGAAGCATGGAACAGGAGCTCCACCAGGTAGTGTGGAACCAGCAGCACCAGGCCCAGTCGGTGGAGGCTGAACGGGATACAAAGGATATAAAGGAAGAAAAAGTCAGCAACCAGAAGATGTAATTCTTTTATATCAGTTCCTCATATTACGTTTTGAAGATAAATAATCTTATAGGAAAGGAGATAAACAAATGGAAGAGACTCAAGATTAAAAGACAGTTGTGGCTCATAGATCAAAAAACTGTATGACATCTCAGGGCTTTAATTGGGGAAATGTGAACTGACCTGACTTAAATATGAAGAAAACATTATGGGTGCATCACATAAGGAGAATAAAGTAAAGTCAACTGAGCAACTACTCTCAGTCCATCCCTCAAAGAAAAAAAAAATCAATCACCCCATAAGCCACAAGATACTGTTCAGTAGATTAGTGTCAAGTAGGAGGTCAGAGCTGTTAATTGCATAATGATGTAATAACTTTACTGTTACACACTTTACTGCAATACCCACTAGAAAGTTAAAACTACTTTACTGGGCGCTGGTTTGAAACATTCTCAGTCTTCATCAGGGTAAAATGGATCTTTATGAGAGACACCGGCAACATGCTTCTTGTGAATATTTCATCCCCAAGAGGATAAATGAATTATTTGACTCACTTTAAGACATAGGCACCAGTGATGTGGACAACATAAAGGCAAATGTAATAAAGCTGGCGGGGGATGTCTTCCTATAAAAAATGAAACAAAGGAGGAGAGAGTTTGTTAGCAACAGCAATAACCACAAATAGTAGAGTTTGTTAGAGAGACGTCTGGATGAAAAAGGATGCCTTAAAACACAGCCTGGACGCATCAACCACATTTTCTATGCAAATTAAGCCGTGACACCTACTTGACTCCAATTTACTCTGAAATAACTTATGCACACAATTGATATCGACAAAATAGCTAAAGATTTTCACTTACATACATTATTCAGCCAACCTTAAATCAATGTGCTTTTTCAAAGAAACAGAAGAAGGGACATTAATAAATGATAGCCTCTTCATCCTAACCTAGATCACACTTCAAGTCTTACTTGCTTGGCTTAAAGTAGCGCATAATAAGTGCAAATGTTTCAAGTAGTCTCTCTGCGCTCCGTGCTGCACATGGGTGCTGTAAATCAAACTCCTTATTGAGAAACATGAAAACATGACTGGAAGAACATTAACTGACTGAGATATAAACACCACTGCACTCAGTGTAGGTTAAAGACTGCAGAGGCACAAAAATCCATTTCACTTTTGACAGGCGGTAAAATGAATTGTATCATAGGCTGATGTGTTATTGCTGACACGCGGGAAAGCAGGACAAAAGGACTCCGGTTCTTAACCACTTAAACTGTTTAAAAGGTTATATGGTTGATGTGGCAGTAAAACACGCATTAAAATTGACAGCTTCGCCTTTCACCTGAGCCAGTGTGCCACCTCACATCTGTAATTTCAAGACCACTCAGCTACATAAATAAGTTGCCGCTTTGCTAACGGAGCGTAATTTATGAAACCTTCAAAACATTAAAGCTTGAATGTACTGTGTTTCCCTGTATAGATTTTTGGAAGTGACCCTTACCTTCCGTACTTTTTGAAAGTACAGCTCAGGAAGTGCATGGAGCCAATAGGCAATTTGGCAAATGTAGAAGAACTTGACCTGAAAACTAGACAGAGGAAAGGTTGTGCGGAGGAATAAAGAACCGTGGTGGAGTTAACTTCATATTATTACCATCTAAAATACAGTGAAATGCACAAACAGGTCAAGCCAGTGAGAAAGGAACACAGCCTGACACTGATAATGTGATGTTAACCTTACATTGTTAGAAAATAATAACACTGTGTATCATTTTTTTAAAAAGGCAGACTTCTGATTAAAATCATGTCCTTAGTAGAATTTGTTTAAAATGGAATTAAGTGATTTGGTTCGATTTTTCTTGGATTATCACAAAGCTGTAAAATGTTTATCCTGTTCAAGAGTGCATAAACTTGACTTACACCATGTGAGTGTGTGGGTAACCCTCCCATAAGAAAGTTGGATTTGTTGCAAAGTCCTCCTGTGAGAGAAAAAGAGGAACTGGATAAGATAAAAGCCTAATGCAGCTGGAGACGGTGCATTTCATTGTCTTCTGACCGTCGTACCGCTGTTAGGATGCTGCAGCCCCAGATGAAGGAGAACAGGTAGAACACTGCAAGCTGTCCAGACTCATTGAACTTGCTGTGTTTGGTTTTGGACAGGTGCAACCTCCTATTCATTTTCTGAAATTAAAAAATAATAATAACACAAGGTGAACACATTGACACATATGTTGATGGGAATGACATTTAGTTTAATTAATTCCTTCATTTCCATTACTAATATGAGCTCCACTTTCCCACACCTAATTTTGAAAACAAAATAAATGTATAATGTAATTTTGACTACTTGACTAATAAGAAAAAATAGTTTAAATGTTATAACTGCTCCAGCTCTAACATATATTTTAAAAGAAATAAACATACTTGGAGTTCTTTCATTTTAATGAATAGGTACTATGTTTTTAGGTCTGTCTTGAGTCTGGTCCTGCCCAGACTCAAGACAGACCTAAAAACATAGGTCAGGAGGTAGAGTGGGTTTACAAAGAACGTTGTCCCCCATTTCATTTCCAAGTCATGATACATCTCTGTGTATTAAAGTTACATATTTAGAAGTTCCTGCCATGAAAATACCTTAAATATGTTAAAATTTAACTCTACAACCACCCTGCAACTAAACAGGATTAGTATATTAAGATTCAATCTGTGTTTTTGAGATCATCATCTTTATGCTGCAGTTTAAAGGTGGAGTTGGCTGCTTAATTCGCTCATGATGTCTCTTCTAGCATATTAAAATATAGGCACGGTTACAAAGTAAGAAACTAGATTTTCACCCGAGGGGTATTTAAACTTTAAACACATTAAGTGGAGATCTCTCAACAGTCAGTATAAATAGGGCGGCTGTGGCTCAGGTGGTAGAGCGGGTTGTCCACTGATGGCAAGATTGGCGGTTCGATCCCCGGTCCCCCCCCACATGCCGAAGTGTCCTTGGGCAAGACACTGAACCCGAAGTTGCTCCCAATGGCAGATTAGCGCCTTGTATGGAAGTCTGTTGCCATTGGTGTGTGAATGTATGTGTGAATGGGTGAATGAGAAACACATTGTAAAGCGCTTTGAGTACCACTTGTTGGCCTGTACCCAATATACCCCTTAACAGAGTAATTGGTCCAGCTCTCCGTCTCAGGGGTCAGGTTCTAACTGCCTACAGTATTATGGCCTAATAGGTTTCAGCAGAACGAATAAGCTGGTTGTCGAGGTAGATTCGCCTAGCTCTAAATGTCTCCAATCCAAAAGTCTACCCCTCTTACTCTGATAAGTGACTCTACTAAGTAGCCTAGTCTAGTCACCTGATCAATCACTTTGTGTTAACGACAGCTCTCCTCTCATCGACTGGGGCTCTTGGTAAGTTGCTAGGTTTTAATTTAGAGGTTTGGATAATAACAACCCCAGGGGCAACGTCTTAAAATAACCTGTAAGAACCATTAGATGTGATGCACACAATTAGCTTAACATTTTACAACCATGTGGAACATAGGTGACACTGTTAACTTTAACAATCCATAATGCTTCTCTTTAAATGCATGATTAAAATTTATTGCAAAATAATAGCATTGGCAAAGCAGTAGCTCTTGATTAGACATACAAATACAATTTAATCAGGGTTAACTAATCTGGTCTAAAATAGAGAACTGAGCTTTTCTATGAATATTTCCTAATCTTGTGGTTTAGAATGGAGAGGGCAGACAGCTTGGCCACAGCTGCCACACCCAGTCCGGACCTGTTTCTGGTAGAATCTATTGGAGGAAGTGAAAACCCCGTACAAAGTCTTAACATTCTCCATAATTCCCCAGAGTTCAGGTGGGAGAGAAAAGTCCCGGTATTCCAATTTAGCCGTGCAATAACTCTTTGTATATCCTTGGGTAGTTGAGGAAAGTCCAAATATTCCAACGCATCGGTAAGATGACACCGACACTCAGACTCTTCCACACAG
>OMNN01001963.1:0-10051 GCA_900302755.1 Chromis chromis | reverse complement strand
CTAAGTCTCATCAACACAGATGCCAAAATCCAAGGTTTTCCAGCAGAACACCACATAGTACCAATATGATCAGTGTTATTCACTTGCTGATCGTTGTAGACTACCGTGATGGCTTTTTAAAAATTATTTATAACAGAGACCAAAGCTGAAACTTCCCTCTTACAGATTTTATTGTGGCATCCACTAACTGAACCCTAAAAAGCAATATATGTGTTTTCCAGGGTAAACTCTACAGACAGGTTAAAGGTACAGCCATGGATGAGTCATATGCTTCCAACTATATCAGCCTATTTTGGGGGATTTCCGATCATTACTATCCACTCTTCTTCCATTTTTGTGCCACCTGCTCCGGCAATCTGAACATTCACGCCTGCACTATATAGGGTTCCAAACGTTTTGTGTCTTCTTCTGTCCCAAAGGAAAAACACATAATTTTAATGAGTAAGATACATAAGGGATGCCTACATCTTGTTAACTATGTACCAGAATTATAATCACATGCATAAGAATTAGTAATTCAAGGGTGGTACATACATCTCATCCATGTTTTGTTGGTATCTTGTTTTGATATGTGCAGGAAAAGGGGCTTTAATTTAGAAAGAGCGCTCACTTTGAAGTGTGAGAACAGAGCAGGTTCAAGCGAAATAGTTATTTAGGGAAACTGTTCCCAGTACTTGAATAAATGCACGGTTGTAAGACTACAGAAAATCTAATTCAAGATTTAGATTAATATTTTAAGTTGTAAACATTTTTTGATGAGTTGGATTGACATCAAAATGTTGCTAATTGCATCAGCTTAATATTGTGTGTAACTTTAACTCAAATTTCTGACGTTGGTTGATTAAAATCCAAATTCAAGTTGATGTAACCTAATTAAATTTGGTTTGATGATTAAATTGTCTTCACCTTGAGTTTAGGATTTTGTAGAGGAAAAGTTAAAAGTACAGTTTGTATTTTGGACATACTTTCAATAAAAGCTGTCTATTTTTTATTTTTTTATTTTTTTTTATAGTGTATGCACTTCAGCCCAGGGTTGCCAGGCTTTTACTTCTACTATCTATACTTTGCACATTTGTCACTGTTGTTTCTCCCCGAAAGCGAAGATGTGAATGGTTGAAGAACAGACTCTTTGCCGATACCATATTGTAAAGAGCGTTTATTGAACCAATACAGTATCTTCAGACACAAAAAACATGCCTGGGTCTGGCCTCATCATGTGTGCACACTGGGTTATCCTCTCTCTCCCACTTATATACTGCTGAACTGTTAAAAATACCCAAACCTAAAAGAGACTAGAGCATATGGCTCCTCTTTCTGTCCTTATTTGGTCTAACCTTTAACCTGTCAGGTCAGCCCCTTGTCCAGTTGAACTCCTAGTTTATTGTGAAGCTCCCTGGATTGAGTATCACAGGTGCATGCAAAATCCTTCACTAACCTTCTTCTGAGCTATTCTCAGCAAGTGAACATTCATGTTATTATGTAATACAATAATTTAACCTTTAATATATATTGTACAAAATAGTCTTTTTAGTATATGATAATATACTACATCACAACAAAGTCCAATTCTTTGGCAGTTACAACTGGGAAATTTGTCCAAATGTCAGATTTGCTTTGCTTTGCTTTTGCCCGCTTAACCTTCTTCTTGTGTTCGCTTCCTGTTACCATCTCTTGTGTTAACGGGTCGGTTTTGACCTGTGTCTTAAATCAGAAAACAAATTTCTATCATCCAGTTTGTTTCTCATCTCTTGGTTACCTTGTTAGGCTTCCTTATCAATGAAAATATTGGTTTTAATATTTTTGGTGTGGGCCTCTGGGCCTTTTCTTTGTCAGTATACCCCGATGCACTCTGCAAGTCACCAGCTCTATTGACGTCACATGCCTGGAAATGCCCGTCTTTGTTTGTTGTGTTTTTGTGCAGGTATATGGGAAAACAAGGCAAATTGAGAATCCCCAGTTGGCTGACAGTGCACTGATGATTTCAGTTTTGGCTCTAATTATTGCTTTATAATCTTATTTTTATAACTGGGTCAAAACCGACCCTAACAACACAAAGGTCATAATTTTAACCAGAGCATTTTATAATTTAGTGAAAAACATTTTTGTTTTATTTTGTTGAAAATCATGGTCCGTGAAAGACTTGCAGCTCTCTGTTCAATTTACACCATCAAAATTAATTCAATAAAAAATAGATTTGAAGCTTTCACTATCCCGTCACAAAAGGATAATGTAATGGGAAAATTGAATATTGAGTCACTTTGTTTTTTTGTTCGAATATCCAAATTCTTCAACAACCCAAATGTGAACAACTGGAAATTAAGCAATGAGACAATTATCCATTTGGAAAGTCATCAGAACAAAAAAAATGTGTGCTGAAAATTTCTTAACCACATTTCATTTGATTAATTTTATGATGCAAATTGAACAAAAAAAACAGCAAAACCAATCTTCTTTTCAATTTAATTTGTTGAATTCCTCTGGTTAGCACTAGTCCCAGGACCTGCAGTGTATTTCTTGACAGCCCACCTACAGGAAAGTTAAAAATTAGCCGCTCCCATGAGATATGCGTTCTGTCCAGTGCATTCCTCTAGTATTCAGCCAGACAAACCCTTTCTTTCAAAGACAACATAAAATGGTAAAGGAGATTTATAGCTTACCTTACTTTCTTTTTCTCAGGATCTGAACAACTCATTGATTTTCATCAGTACCTGAATACCACTAATCCCAATATCAAACTCAATTTAGAATACAGTGATACTGAAATCAACTGACCAGACCTGACAATATCTGTGGATCAACATGGATATTTACAAATGTCAATTTACAAAAGAAAAAAAAAAAGTGACAGGAACACCATCTTGAAGGCAGACAGCTTCCGCCCCACTGGCCTCATCAATTATCCCATATGGCCAGTTTCACAGGCTTAAGAGGATATGTGATACTGAGAATGATTTTGAACATAAAGCTCAGGACATGTACCACAGATTCAACAGAGAGAGATACAAGAAAGTCCTCAGTCAAGCTTTGACAAGGGCTTAATTCTTTGATAGGAAGCACCTTCCAAACAAGACACTACATGAATAACAGTCCTCCAGAATTAATTTGACCACCAGCAACATGGCCTATTAGACACATCATCTAAAGAAAGAAAAGGATTTTTCCAGTGACACCACCTTGTCAAAAGTGTTTCTGGATCCTCCAGCCTCACAGACACACCTGGTGAGGAGTTTCCTCCTTGGTTCTTGCAGACAAGGCGTTCGTAGATGTTCAGTTTACTGAAGCTTTGTTAATTGCAACACAACTTGTCATCTATAGACTTGGATGTGGCTGCTTCAACCCTGACTGCACAAAATGTAATCTGCAGGAGGGATTGACTGAACACAAAAACACCATTAGCACTCACAACTTCAGTAATCTATCAAGGTCATTCCAAAACATGTAAAAGAAGGCGACAGACTCAAAAGACGGGAGACTTTTTGGATCTAAAATCTCTGGGCCACTACCTTCCAAACCCTAAATGACAAAATCGACCTGTCCCGTTTTCTTTTTCTCGTCATAAGATAGGGTTTCCTTATGGTTTCTCTTGATTTTATCATTCTATATTTCATGCCGAACACTATATTGTGATACTGTTTATGTGCAGTTTGATCTCATTTGAATGCAGTTTGTTCTAGTCTATGTATAGTCTCATCATAATCCTTTTCTAAGATATTTATTTTTTGTTCACTGCTGATATCATGAACTTCAATAAGTGTTTCTGACTAGTACTGAGGTTGGTGATTTATCGTTCTGTATCATATGGTGCCGTTTATAGTATTGTCTATCTTAGTCGTCCTATTCGCATCTATCGTCACATCTATTTCTATCTGTTTTTTTCTGTTAACAGTTGTGTGAAGTTATAATAGAAGTCAAGTAAGAATTCACATCATTTGACTTCTTTCCGTTGCACCTTGCATTCTAATGAAGACTCTAAGTCGAGACAATTTTGTTTATCTGTGGAATAACAGATCAGTTTTAAAGTTAGATTTTCATTCATTAGAAATAATTAAGATAGATAAAGATTTTTTTTAAGTTTAAAGTTAAAGCAGGGTGCCTTTCAATTCATTTATGACTCCCAACTAATTCCAAGTGGGGCAGCCATTATTTTCTTTAATTGACAAAACAATGGAAAATGAAGTTCAACTCGCTCGTCCTATCTGGAGCTTTTAAACATTTCACAAGATCTTCATCAGATGAAAGTGTAATGGATGAAGTCAGAAGAGCAACTGATTCCACATGTCAATAAATCTGTCTTCAAGTCAAACTGGACAACTGGACAAACACCTTCTACTCGTATAGATTGTGTGAAAGTGTCCAAAACAGGAAGCTGGGAGCTGGAGTTATCTGAACTTTGAACAACCCTTTCACATTAGTTTGTTTCACTCAATGTTAATATAAAAAAAGCAGGTTTTAATTGGTTGTTTAAAATAGTTGGTTAATTAAAGATTCCAATTTAAATGCAGCTAATCTATCACCTATGTATGTTTAAAATGAGCAATCCTCCTGTGGTGTTTATGCAGGCAATCCAAAAAAAGCTAAATCTCAACAATAAAATGTGATATTTTGGACCTTATTCACCCATGACACACCCGTTTGTCTATATCTTAAATGATCTTTGTGGGACCATCTGGAGACAGGTTGTACTAAACGTCTGTGTGCTCCTGGGAAACCCACCACAGCAAATCTTTGATAAGCCTCTTGTGATCCTTCCGATTGACAGCCTGTTCCCCCATCCGGATGTCACTCTTTTAGACCAGGCTTCAGCTGGGCGACAGGGTTACACCCCCTGTGCCAGCGAAGATCTGCCCTACCAAAGTGAAAAACCGAATCCCTGTTGACTCTGGTGGTGCTGTGCTGTAGCTGACCCTGACCTTTTCCATGGAGGAGAACGAGAGATGAGACACTTTCTCTGTGGGGATCACTATTATTATAGCCTATGAGCTGTGCTGTTCACCCTCTGAAATCAGTGGGAAAAGATGTGTGCTAGTTTTTCTCCTTGCTGGGGCAGCAGCTGCCTCAGCTTTATCCTCAGAAACGGTGCTGTGTTGTTGCTTTCAAAGGACACGAAGACCTCATTCCAATTAAACTGTTGTGATTTCCTTAAAAGTTCTTTAAGAATTTTTTTCCGACTGTGTTGAGCGATATTATAAGAAATTGAACCTATTCTAAACTCAATTTGCATTTTCAAATTTAAATAGGTTGCAGTCTGGAAGCAAATAACGTAATTGCTGAGTCCTCAGACAACTTTTTCAAAGTACGTGGTTTTAATTTGAAAAACCGGACGGAAAAATAATCACCCTGCTTTCCTATTAACTCTTTTCTTCAATCTTTTCTCGCTCTGTGCTTTTACACCACCAGACTTTGCCATAACGGCATCTAGGAATCCATGTATTTCCTCATGAATAAACCCATGTTTGGTTTTTATTCAACCTGGAAATGTAACCTTGTTTTTCATCTTGGATTTTATATAACTCTGACATTGAACAGTTTTGGCATAAATAGGTGAATATGATTTTTTATTGTAGAATACATTGACTTCACAGTTAAATTTGTTTGGCAGAATTTGAATTGGCGGAGACATCTAAACCCATAAATCAAACCCTCCGCTATTCTCAACAAAATTCTACATGACTGCAAATCAGAACAACAGAGGTACTAAAGAGAATCCGCACTAAAAAAACAAACATATTACGTGTTACAAAAGTAATGCATACATAAGAAAACAAAGAAAAAAGTTTGTAATTTCATCGTCGAATGCTCCCTTTGTTGGCTGTGTTTTTCAGTTACATTTGAGAGAAGACTGGCGTGTTGTGCTGTCGGCCAGAAACATTAGGATTTTGAGGAGTATATCATCTCCTTTTTATGAGAGGGACTCTCTCTATAACCTTGTTATTGCCTCTGATTTACTCTCAAAAAAAAAAATTGAGATTCAAGGCAACCTCGGGGACAACTGGGAGATCTGAAAGTAAAATTATGCTGCTGTTTTGCTCCTCATGTTAAATCTGATATTGGTGTTGTGGCGTACGATGTGATTTGCAATTCTACTCTTTGTTTCTGTTTTTGCTTATAGCTTCTGAAATGCTGTTATATCAAAGTCAGTGTCAGAATGTTGTTGAGTAGAAGATCAGTGTTCTCTCTGACTCCCCCATGCAGTATAATCTCAGTTGGCCATCCTGCAAACACACACATCCTCATAGATACACTGGTGCTGATGCACAAAGTTGCCCACCTCTACCTCCAGCATGGGACTATTACACTGATGGGATCTGAGCCTCACATCTCTCTCTCGCACAAACACACACACATGCTGTCTTTCAGAGATCTGAGCAGCCGAGGGAAACGGACATTTGCTAATGGCTCTTTTGTTACGCAGCTCTTTTGCTCCCGTCTCCCTCTCTCTCTGTTTAGTCCTCGCTGTTTCACACCAATTCTTTTTTCTTTCAATCTATTAATCTTGCTCTCCTTTTTGTGTCATCGTCATCCTCCGTTTTCTCCTCCGTCCGTGTTCTTTCTCATCCGTCCCTTTTTTCCTTGTATCTTCTTTCTAACGCTCTGTCCTCTCTCTGTCAGTACAGTAGATAATGAGGTGATTGCAGCTGTTAGGACGGCGCATCAATGCTTGTCATCCTGTGCTCTGTTGTAATAATAACCATGGCCGCTGGTTTACTGTAACACGAGACACTGACGCACGCATTCTTCTTTATTTAACACACGACTACTTTCTGCCTCACCACATTACATGCTGTGCACCTTTTTAAAAAAAAATATTATCACCTTTTCTGATTGGGGCTAGGTCTGTTACTGGGATACGTTAACGTCATGTCACCCCTGTGTCTGCTTTAACAAAACAACAAACCTCCATCACACTTTCAACACCACTGTATGATAGAAACATCCACTCCGAACATCGATAATTCTATTTTTATACATATGTAACACAAAGCTCTCCCTACTGTTGTGTTTAGTAGTTTTTTTACGCTTCACTTACTTTCATATTGGTGTTATTTAAGTTTAATGTAATGCAACTAAATATGATTGCATTAAAATGTCTATCTTTTAAGTCATTTTTAAATTTAAAACCACAATAATTTCAACTTTTTCATATTTCTGTATCTGCAACACCATGATGTTTGTCTTTTTTTTCCCCCAATAAATAGATTTTGCTCTTTCAATTCCCCTGCACCCTGTGATGTTTTTATTAGACACCACAGTAAGAGATATGCAACAATGGCCCCTTTGTAATCTCAAACTGTAGACACTGTAGCGACGTAAACCACTGAAACCATCAGTTCCTTTTATTCTTCATTTTTTGTTGTTTTCTGGTCAAGTGGAAGCTACTATTGATGAGTGGCAACAAGAAATATGACTTTTCATTTGCAGTAGAGGAAGCACAATCTTAACATTTTTCCGCTTCGGCCAAGCATAAAATTTTTCTTTTGAATAGATTTTTGCTTCTTTTATTTCAAAATGTAATCACATTTCTTCACAAGCTTATTCACAGTTTTTCTCTTGTGTCTCCCTACCATCAAAAAAAAACCTTCCAGTCATTTCTACGCATACTCTACTCATACGCGAATATTAATGTAATCCCAGGGTGGTGAAAAAGTAACAACCACGGTAACTGTCAAGAGCCACCAAGGCAGTCAAGGGAATATAAAGCTCTGGAAGCTGTTTGATATGCTGTTACAATCACAGCCAAGTTGACCTTGGAAAACTTTAAAGCGCTGACTGCGAGATGTTAGCATCAAAAAATTTCAACAAAGCCAGGCGAGTGGGGGAAAGAAAACACATATAATCCACTTCTGCTTTCACCTCTATGTCTGATTGCTTCATGTTTGAACATGCCACAAGCAGGTTTCCAACACTGCAGCCTTGAGATTCACAAGTAAAGAGAGCATGAAACGTAGTGATTCATGGTTTCATCTCTTGCTTTCCCTCCATATATTGCTGTCGCTCACACTTTGTCTATACGGCAGGCTGTCTCCAAATACACATGGCTGTAGCTAATGAGGTTCTGACATCAAACATTTCCCAATCTGAAACACTGCTAAATATAGACCCACTCGTTTCATCAGGTTTCCCTATGTTGTAACCCTGCATGCCTCTCCTGTATGGTTTCCTCCTCTACCATGTTTCACTCTTTCTATCAGCTTTCTACTTTTTAATTTTTTTTCCTTCCCTGATTCCCTTTCAGCTCTCTTCCATTCTTTCCTCCCTCGTTCCTGCCTTCCTTCCCCTCTTTCGTCAGCTCTTATTCAAGGTTTTTCTACAGGTTTAGCTGTGACAGATGTGTCTCATTTTGCAGGGAGCAGCAGCAAGGCAGTTCTGAATCTGCGATTATGGTGATTGGAGAGTCATATTATTACAGAAAAAAAGGGAAAAATAAAGGATGACAGAAGTGGAACTGAGAGGCTGGAAAAAGGTAGAAGAAGAGAGGACAGTCACAGTGACAGATGAGAGGAAAGAAGGACAACACAGAAGATATGGGAATGTAAAGTAGAAAGAAAAAAGAAAACAGAAGATATGGGAATGTAAAGTAGAAAGGAGGAGAAAGAGGTTGGAAAGACGTGTGTGCCACTTGGTAGTCATCACAGAGAAGCTTTCTCCATTCAGGAACTCGGTGTGCAGCTGTCGCTTCGGGGAAC
Source organism: Chromis chromis (assembly GCA_900302755.1). Classification (NCBI taxonomy): domain Eukaryota; kingdom Metazoa; phylum Chordata; class Actinopteri; family Pomacentridae; genus Chromis; species Chromis chromis. Next base: position 1,367 of record OMNN01001963.1, on the reverse strand, counting down.
TGATCACACACACCCTCAGTCACAGATACAAACACACACAAGCGCCGAAACACACACATACTATCTTATGCTCACACACACACACATGCACTCATGCTTTGGGCTGTGCTTTGAACTGATCCCTGCCACTGGAGAGACACACATAGAGCGCTGGCTGATAATAATATTATCCTATGGCCTTCATATGGTAATATGGTTTTATTGCTATGAAGAAATATGAATATTATGGCTTTCAGAGGCAGCTTAGGGAATTACATGGCTGTCATGGTTCTCAGCTTCAATAGAATATTTAGATTCTCTATTTATCTAGGGTCTCTGGGTGGGAAATCTATTAGGTTATTTACCTTTGCCATGATATCCGCTGGCATGTTGTATATTCATACCTATGAGTTTGTACAAAGGTAGAACATAAGACAAGCCTTGGCATTGAGTGAAGGTCACATCTCCGCGGGGCAGACCGGCAGACATCTGGGTAGAAAGGCTTTTTTGAGACAGACTGTGTCAATGCAGCAGAATACACTCAGAAGGATCGTTTATTTCATGGTATGTATAATAGAACACAGGGGCGGACTGACCATAGACTTCACCAGGCATTTTCCTGGTGGGCCGGTCCCAAAATGGGCCGGTGCTCTTGGTTTTATTTTTTTATTTTCTGCGCGGCCAGTGCTTTCTGGAATGGAATCGTCCATCGGCCCATCACAGGCGCATCAGTGTTACATGAGTCACACGCAAGATCGCCCCCCCTGTCCCTTCCATGCACCCCCAAAATGGGCCGGACCAGCCTATTTATTTCTTTATTTTCTGCGCAGCCCGTGCTCTGGATTGGAATCATCCAGCGCCGGTCCGACCCAGTGCGGCGCCCCCTAAGTTGGCGATTATCATATTATTGCGGGTGGCATGGTAGGAAAACGCTTGAGCCAAGGCATTTTGCCATTTACACACTCTCAGTTAATTTTATTTGACATACAAATCGCTGAACAATGGCAGGTATCCATCAACCCAGCTACCCTCCTCACTCATGGTAGCAAAAACATTCATAACCCATGGTGCATTGCAGCACGACAGTTCAGTCATTGGACCGGCTCTGTGATCGCTACAATAAGCTTACAAAAGAAATCTAATAGCATTGCTTTGTAGTAATAATAATTGGGCATTGCTTTACATTTTAATCCATGTGAGCTTTTCCCTTTTAAGAGTTAACAGTAATAACTAGTTTTAATATTGTAGCGATTGAAAAGTGGGTTGCAAGTACGAGACTGTTGTGCTGCAATGCATTATGGGAGTTCGGGGTTATTAACAGTGTTGTCAGCACCATGAGTGTGGAGTGTAGTGGGCTTGATGGCTACCTGCCACCTGTCGCGTGTGTG
>OMNN01001954.1:0-11235 GCA_900302755.1 Chromis chromis | reverse complement strand
GGGGTAACAGGATTCTGGGGGGAAGAGATGGCTTTTTACGTTGCATAGTGATCAAAGCTTCCTAAGTACTCCAGAGCTGCGTGGTAGCAGAATTGGTACTCATCCTGTATGGAAGAAACACACATAAACATGCAAAAGTGCATCAGAAAAATCGGCAGTTTAAGGAGCTTGGTATCATAATGTGAGATAAACTCAAAAAATTGCAATATACATGAGACAATTTTACACATTCTGATAGCTAGAATTTACACAGTATACAGAGATAATTAACTAGTTGCAATGTAACAAGTCCCCCAAAAACAAGGAGAAGTGTGAGTTTTCGTGTGTCTCTGACCTCAGTCTGGACCATGGCTGGCCTCTGTGTTCGCAGCATCTTCACTGTCTGGAAGATATCAACCACACCTTCATAACGCATTCTTTCCAGAACGATGCTGAGGGTGATGAAGACTCCGGTCCTGCCCACACCAGCACTACAAATACACAAGCACAAAGTGAATTAATAAAGACACAACTGATGTGTCTTGTGCGCACACATGATGAGTGAATGTTGAATCTATACTTGTAACCAGGATCTTTCTTATAGGTGATCCACATTGATGGAAGATCTGCAAAATTGTTTTAATCTTAAATGTCCTCTAAATGTGTGCCACATGTACTGCACGAGTTTGGTGTACAAACTTTGCATATTGGCAGCTCGGGATTACTTCAATTGCTCTAAATTCTGCTGCAGGGTGACACAACAATGGCGATGGCAAGAGCATTAATTTGCAAGCGGGAACCTTGTGAATGCACTTGCACTTACACGAGTGCCCACATTCTTGCCTAACACAAAATGAGCCCTCAAGGACACACAGACATACCCAGAATCACACACACAAACAAGCAGGCAAACATTTTGTCTTATCAAGCCCCTCCTCCCGTGTGTCGAGAAACTCTGCCTGCCTGCTGCTCTCCAGAAATACAGTCCGAGTCTTAACTCGGATCCTGAAATACTTGAGAGCTGCCTCTCTAAGCTGCTTTGCTGTGAAATGACTTCCACTTCACCAATGGAACAATAATTGATATGACAACAGATTTATTTGGGCTTCTTCCAGCCGCAGATGCTGTTCTGCTGAATGAAGAGTGAAAGTGATGGTGGCTAGCAGACACTTTGGGTTTGCGTTTGAGTATACTGACAAGTGTGTGCGCGTCTGTTGGAGGACAAAGGTAGAGTTAGGACAAAAGATGACATGTATCATATAAAAAAAATTAATTAAATGATAACAGACACTGCATTCTAACCACACACCCTACCACCCACCATCACCCTGCACGCTGCAGTATCTCTCAGCCCACCCAAAGCCTCTTCTTGAGAGTCAGTCACAGCTTGTCACATGGGCTCTTAAACTCACTCAGAGCTCCCCTCTCTCTCCCTGTCTCTCTTTCAACCTCTCTCTATCACTCTCTCTTTCTCTCCAGGAAGATCGACTCTCCAAATCTGAAAGCTTGCAGAGCCACTGCAGACTGAGAGGATTTGGTGTCCCCATTCACAGGAAGTAATCAGGCAATTAATGACAAAAAGCATGTGGGTCTATTAGATAGAGGCTGAAGAAGGGAGAGGAGGAGGGGGGGAGAAGAAGAAAAGAGGGTGGGAGTGAGGGGAGAAAAAAAAGAAGAGGTCCAGGAGAATGGATGGATAGAGAGGAGAGAGAGCGAGGATTAGAAAGCAGACAGGCAGATGACAGACGGCGAAGGCCAGTGACAGAAGACGAAAGTAAGAGAAAGGGAAGGCATAAGCTCTCTTCTCGGAGATGACAAAACCCGAAGGAGGAGGAGGATGAAGATGAGGAGGAGCAGGAGGTGGCAATAAAGCAACCAGCCAATATCACTTCTCGAGAGAAATGTCTTTCCAGAATTAGATATCTGCCTTGTGACACCAACCTGTAGCCTGATAAACAGCACCAAACTTTAATGATTTACTACAGGTTGGCTGCTTTGCGGCGTTAATCCTCTTATGCTCCTCTAAAAGCAAAACCATGTTCACTGAGATGTGTCAAGGATCCTCACACCGGGCTGCTGAACACGGACGTGGTCATGTGACACTTGGAGTCTGCTTTAATAGGCTGTGGGCCTTTTCATCCATTACTCTGGTCCTGCAATAACTGAACCTTTCACTTTAAGGCGACAGTCTCGCTCTCCAATAATGGCTTCATAGGAGGGTAGAATAACTCAGTCTTAGTGGAGCTTCCCTGACACATATTACAACTCCCAGAGGGCCACTTGATGGCTGGTGACATCATTGCTTTTTAATGCAGGGGAGATGATGTTATGTTTGATGATGTCATGGCGCCTGTGTGACAGAAATGTGGAGCAAAAGCGACAGCGACTCTGTTCCAAAAGTAAAATATTTTTATGAGACAGCAAGGGAATTATTCAGCGAGGCAACACCTTTGTTAACGCTGTCCCATCCAAAGGAACAGTTACATAATTAGAGCCTTTTGTGAACGCCAATCACGCCATGGAGACGTGTTTCAGAGATCACATGCAGGTAGGTGTCTTTGCTGGAGGAATTTCTAGACATTCCTTCCTTCGCATACAAAACCAGAGACATGAAAGACGCCCATTGTCTGGCTACAGAAAGTTATTCAGATGGATCCTGCTCAAGGTCTGTCACTGGATATGAATAATCTGAGACCTGGTGATCATCACTACCATGTAACAGTTTCCACCTGGTTCCAGCGTGTTGAGTAATCATGAGAGTTACCTTGGAAGCTACACCTGAGGTGATGGAGCGGTCATTAGAGCAACAACAAAAAAAAAGCAGTAAATTCATATATGTCGTCTTTGCAAATACCAAGCTGCATCTTAGCCTTATCAATTATGGAGTGGAACCTATGGAGGTGCACAGGTAGTATAGAGCAGCGGCAAAAAGGACACAAGGGATCATATCTGGTGATGCCGTTAGAGGTGTAAGTGGGGCAGTGCTGCACTGCAAACCAATAACCACCTTCACCACCTTAAAATTAAGCCACAGGGCCTGGGAAGACTGCAAACCACTCCCCCTCTTTATAGGAAAACCTTTATTAAAATATGCAACCTTTTAAAAAGACACACTTTGATTTTTAATGCAGCGCCCTAAAGGAAATCATGTGCAACAACATTTAGACACCTTACCTGCAGTGGACAGAGATTGGTCCATCCTGTCCAAACTGCTCCTTGGTTTTATGCACCTGGCCAATGAAATCAATGAAACCCTCCCCGGATTTGGGCACGCCTTGTTCAGGCCAATCAGTAAACTGGAACTGCCTTACTGTCCTAGACTGACCATCCTGCAAATACAGAGAAAATGGAAGTCAGTAGAAGAATAAAAAAGACGATGTCTGTCTCAACCGTGTCAGAGAGAATTGTTCTTTTATACAGTTTTATAGTGTAAAGCAGCATTACTGTTAGAGATCGGGGTTAGAATCCCACCCAACACAACCATAGTCTTTGTATGCTTCAGGCAAAACCAAATCTGCAGTTACAGTGACACATCTCTCAACAGAGATGAGGTGTTTTCTCCTCTCGCTCCTCTACCTCCAACCCATTGTTTCTATTTTCTCCCCTACTGTCTTTGTGCGTGTGTGTGTGTGTCACGGGTAGGTCCTAGTTAAAGCTAATCAATAGTGTATCTGCCATGACAAGCGTCTTCTCCCAGACACCACATTGAATAGGATAATCCTGCGATGCGATCAATAAAGTGACCTGATGGATGAGCAGAGTGAGGGAGGTAAGGAGCGAGAACGAATGAGTAACGGAGCAGGAGGTGGGATTGGACAATGGAGATTGGAAACAAAAACCCTGACACACTGACATGCATGCCAGAGAGAAAAAATGTCAATCTGAACAACTTAATCTCATATCGATTCTTATAATCTTGTTTCGAGACGACCGCGATGGCTTCCTATGCAAACAAAAACATTTAAATACAATTTTACAATGCGGTGGCTTCACACTAGGACAAGCAAAGTGATCTGCTTTATTTTGAGAGAACTGATTATATAATCGGAGAGCGCACAGTCGATACTCGTGTCCTTGTAAGGAAAGTTCTTTTCAAGTTGTCTTCAGGGATAACAAATTTCACAAGAAAGTCAACAGAGACAAGCATTTATTTGGCAGAGACAAGCTCTCCACTTGATGCCACCAGTAACTAAGACAACCAGGTGTTCATTTCTCCAGTTGTTTCTCACTTCTCCACACAACTGTTTAGACATCGTGTGTCATACTCACACATTCTCTTTCTATTTGTTCACACACACAAAAAAACACAATCGGTTGCATATTAAGTTGGCAAGCAAACTAGGATGATTTTTGTCTTTCTGAAATCCTGGCTGCAGCTTGTGAGGAATTTTACTGTCTAAAGTGTGTTTAGAGAGAATCTGTCTAAATTGTGTTATAGAATCAATGTAATAAGCAAGAGTGTGAGGCTACTCTGAGAAAGATAAATGTTTATGTCTGATAATATATTGGGAAACAAATTATTAGATGTACTCTGTTTAAGTAGATTGATTATAATAAATGTACATTTCTGGACAGAGCCAGTTGTCTATTGGTAAAAAGACAGAAAGGCAATAATCAATGTGTATGTAAAGCCTCCTTTCAGACATGGGATACATAACATTGCTGGCTTCATCAATTTGTTAAAGTGACGGCATTCTGTCATTCAGACAAAGGTCACTTTCATGTCAATGTCCCTCATGGCTTCATTTAGCTATACCCACCTCAGTGATGGAGGGAGAGCCAGTACTTGCACAGTAACTGTCACAAATGGAAGATTGGACAGTGAAAACAAGTAATGCACATTGCATAATAATGCACGAATAAACAAAAGACTAAATCTAATTCTGTGATGTAACAAATGATGTAGCTGATGCTAATAAACTGTGACAGCTTACCTGTCTGATGTGAGGAGAAGTAAAGAGTTTGACTTACTGTATGATTCTGATCTATCCTATTTTCAATTCGAGGATAATTTGTAATTATGAGCTATTATTGAAGTTAGGCCATTTGTTCCATGTCCTTTAAGGAGACACTCATATGGATCCTGCTGCTGTCTGATGCTGCAGGTATTTAATAAACTCAGAGGAAAGATTGCGACAAACAGCTGGAATCAACAAATTCAACTTTAACTCCTGAAATGTTTTGTCAAAACCCAAATTACATTCATCAGTGGAGAGTCTCATCAGTCTGACCTGTTCTGTTTCACCACAGTAAAGCTGTACTTTTACAGAAATTTCAGTTCGTAATAGATGTGAAATTGTAGGGCAAAGTGAAAGGTGTATTATGATTTCAGTCTTTTTTGCACTTTATGTGATGTTTGGGGATCAATATTGGTGCTGAAATGTGAAAAAGGCCTTTTTTATTGCGACAACATGCAGTTTAGATCCGTGCCATGTTGAAAATGACACAAAGAGTGTTGCCATTGTGACTTTTACGGAAGAGTGACCAGGTGCTCATTCAGACATGAAACCGATGCATTTGGTTGTCGTCAGATTAATGGGAAGGAGTGCAGGTCTGAAAAGGGCTTAAGTGGCCACAATCGTGGATGCTATTAGGTCTAATGGCAAGCAGCTAATGCTCGACAGAAACCTCATGTCATGAATGATAAAAGTCATATTGAACCTGAGGATCTATAAGCACTGTGGAGGACGTCTGCGGTTGGATCGTAGCTGCCCTACATTCTTATTCAATCATTCTGATTTTTGCCACAAGCTAACCATCTCCCTCTGCAAGCAGGCTAAATGCAGATGGTGACTGTGAGCTACAATATATATACAGCTACTGTATGTCAAAGGATATACATAATCTGTCTATTGAATCCTAGATGTCCCGTGTGCCTGTATATGCTGCATAGCTATGTTAGCTGTTGATACGTTTCTGCACCGCCGCCACCAAGATGTATTCTTGTACATTTATTGTACTTGACAAATACAGTGGTTTTGATTCTAATAAGTTAAGCTCCATATACCGACTCCCTTTGTACAACATCTCATGTCTCTTTCCCTGTTTTATGATGCATTGCATGTTTTCTTTCTTTCGTTGCCTTTGTTTTTCATCTCAAAAACATTTAGCCTCAGCAGGGGGATTAAAAATGAAAGAGGGGCAAAGACAACAACACAATAAACCAAGCACGCTGAAGAAAGAGAGGAGAAAAAAAAAGGGAGGAAAATTTAACACACAACCTGAGGGGCCCACGCGGCGTGTCAAATTGTGTGATTAAATACGTGACTGGCTCGCTAGATGTGAGTGTTGAGGCGTGGAGTCTATGCTATTACTGCGCAGAGGCATGCGACATACACACGAACACACACCAACACAGACGCACACTCTTAGTCATACATATACCGAAACACGTATATCTAATCTATGGCATGTGGGGTTAAACTCACTTTACAAACACTTTTACATGCATACACAGTCCGTAACACTGGGCTGGAACCTGCAAAAATATACATACACACACAATCACCGCATATACTATATACTGCACTATCATCTCCTCCATCTCTCTGCTTTGTTTTCTTAACTGAGATGATAAGGTTTGTGTCTTTGCTATCATTGTGTGCTTTGATGATTCCGTCCCCTTTGAGATTCCTCTGAAAATAAGTCAACATTGACCAACCCTCAGGACGATGTGTTTGCATGTGTGTTACAGCGATCATATCTATATACGTGCATATGTGTTCAACGTATGTGTCTTGATCATTCTGTGTCCTTGTGCGTCACTGACATAAATAAATAAACATGCAGATTGGTATGAGGCAGAAGGTGAACCGGTGTGTGTGCATGTTGCCGTGTATCAAACAGAATTCATGCCTGATTCCTGAGGAAATCACATGGTGGATGGTTTGTCTGTTTGTATACAGGTGTGTATGGGTGTGTGTGAGGGGAAATTATGTATGAAACTGTAGATATCAACAGGAAGACTGCTAACTCGCTGCTGCACCACCTGGGAAATTATTGAATATGTCAGCGCAAAGAGAGAAAGCATTTTCATTTTTCTGCTACGTTTCTGCTGTTGCTGCTTCAAACTGTCCGACCTAATTGGACCAAAAAACAAACCCTGAGGTGCAGACATAACTACGGCAGGGTAGAGTAGGTTTTTAACAGGTCAGGGCGAGGAAAGTCAATTTGGCCGTGAACTATCATCAATAAAGTCATTAAGATATCTTGCTCTTTGTGAAAATCCATCTATTAGGTTCCAGGTTGTGTAACAAGTTCCTTTCTAGTTATTAATTGGTACCCAAAGTAACTAGTAAGGTAAATTCTTATATCACTGTATATTCCATAAAACTGATGTTCACTGAGTGGACTGTTAGCTCTCCAGTTGTCAGCCGTGGTGGAAATAAAATCTTCCTCTCCGAGTGTGGCCTTCAAATTAAATTCCATCACCGCATATTCTCTCTGAAACCAGCAAACACCTTTCTTTGTGGCTGCTTGACATCGCTCTTCATGGGTATTTTCTCTATAATTGGTCAAAATGAGGGTGAGTCAACTGTGGAAATTGGTAACAGCTCCTTTGCGATAAACCCAGCGACGGGCTCCTTCCGGTCTTGTCCACTTAAGCGACTCTCCAACAGCGTGTCCTGCACTGAAACCCAGTTTGTGTTGTTTTTCGCCGCAGTGTATGCATCGCTGGCAGAAGAGGCCTCTATGGCAGTGTTGCTGTTTTTTTTGTTTTTTTTGACAAGCGTCACATTGCTGCTGTGTTAGATTTAGGAATTCTTGTAGTTGAAACCAATTTGCTGCTGGAACCTAGTTACAATGGACAGCCGTATTCTTTGCATCTTTTATCTGACTGAGACAAAATTCAAGTAATGGCAATACTTCTAGCTGTTAAAAGTAAATTTCTATTTAGCTTTTGTTAGTGGCTGACATGACCTGCCATCTATACACACATCATTACAAGATAGCTTACAAAGGGACAAAAATATAATTGCTTTCTAGTAATTCCAATATCCTACTCGTTACTGGGTAAAGTAATACCCAACACTGCTAACTACGGAGGAAAACTGCAATCTCAAAGCCATTTTAGGGACTTTTAGGGGGAAAAAAAGATCATATTGTTACGTTTCTGTGTTTATGTGACATAGTTTTTCTAAAACCTACTTAATCTTCAACATTCTCCACACTTCAGTGAAGGGTTGCTGGTTGCATTGCTGGTGCAACTATGCTCCATATGTACATCATCATTTGGTCTTTTGAAGCTGCTGAAAACATGCATTACTTCTGATGAATAGCAGCATGAAAAGGAACCTCTGAAAAGGGTGCTTTGATTCAAAGAAACCGTTGATGGCAGTTTAATATCTATTGATGTTTAAGACTGCTGACAGCAATTTAGTACAAACTTAATTTAAGTAAGGATAAGTATATTTCAATTTTTTTCCAAACGCACCAAACACCCACAGCTATGTCTTACCCTGGCATCCGTGACCTTGAACTCTCGGAGGATGTACTGAGGCATGTTATACTCTGCCATGGGATCCACCACAAAGTACTGATACCTGGCGGAGCGCTCTGCTGGCCAATACTGGTGGCACTTTTCCTGTTTGAGCAAAAGGGTTGACAAAAGTTTTCTTTAAAATTCTGTTTTATTCTATTCTCAATCAGTAAAGGTTAACAAAATATTATAAGTCAAAGTCCTACCCGTCCCATTTCTCTAAGTTTGGTCAACATGACTACAATAGTTGAGTTGTTCTCCCAGAGCATTCTCCAGAAGTCTTCTGTAGTCTCTGCCAGAGGGCCCTGTGTGGCGATGTAGGCCTTCTGTTGCCTGTTTACGCAGTAAGAGCACATTAAAAGCATTTATGTTTGACTTGTATAATTAATTCACACCATTTCAAACACCACTGTTTTGCAAATTCTGGGAACAAACATTACCTCACACACTCACATGCTTCATGCTGACATGTTTTCCACTATGTCAACCCTCTTCCTACCTGTATCCATCAATGAAGCTGGCATTGATGTAGTCAGATCCCTCCAAGCCTCTGATTGGCTGCAGGCAGACGCGCGTGGTCTCATAGGGCATGATATTGACCAGCCGATTCTTGAACTTGTTGCAGGGAAGGTTGGCACTGATGAAGCGCGACGTGTGGGCTTTGGAATTGGCCAAACGCTGGTGAGGAAGGATGGAGGGATAGTTTAATACTCAGAAAGAAGAATGTCATTGTAGGAGAGTGGGGTAAGACAAAAAAAAAAAAACAGCACAAAAAGATGACATTCAGAAAGCATGGAATGAATGACAGGGAGGAGGAGAAAGTAGGTGAAAAGAAGATGAAAAGAAAGCATTGTGGCGAGATGAAGAGGGAAGAAATTGGCAAAAGCCATGGTAGTTATGAAGAGGAAAGAAGAGACAGAGAAGAGAGGAAGGAAGAGCAGGAGAGGATGATAAAAGGGGGAGAGAAGGAGGGAGGGGAGGGGAGGGGAAGAGGACAGGTGCAAGACAGATAAAAAGTGGAGAATATCAATGACAAAGTAATAAAGCAGACCCAATCTAATCTGATCTTTCACCCATGCTTTACGGATGATGGCACAGCTTCAAAGGGACATTGTTTATCAGGAATATATTTATCAGCAAGCAATTCAAAAACTTTATCCCTGTTTGCAACTTGTGAGGTCCTGCGGGGTCAGATGCAACGATGGAAAATATGCCACACGCCAAGACTAACAAGCCTCTGGATCAAGTCTGTACGAAAAGAGAAAACTCGCCTAAAAGTGGGTCACTAGCGCCTTTGATAATGGCAGTGTGGTATGTGTGTATAAAGCATAGACGCACACACGGATGTTCAGAAAGACAAACACACACACATGCTGCATAATGATAAAAATGAAAAGCTGCACTGCTACATCATCATCGTCATGAGGACCTCGGCCAGAGTTTGTGGGTCAGCAAGTCCTATGATCGCCTGCGTTTGGCTTCAACGTCTCAAAAAAGCATGTGTTTGTGTGCTTGCATGTTAGCCTGCAAATAGAAGACAACCCTGTCAGACGGTTTAGGGCCCCTTTCAGACAAGAGAAAACCTCGGTGCACTAAAGAAGAGAGAGATGAGCTGCAACTGACCCCGCTGAAAATAGTAGGCGGCAATTCAGATTTATTTCCTTGACTCCTTGTTGCAAAAAAATACAAAAAGTGAAAATGTTTCTCCTTGAATCCAAGTGTGATTGGGGTCTAACTTTCCATTTTCTCTTTAACATATGAGAATTTTCTCCTGGTTCCCCTGTAGCACCAGTATCTCCAGTGTCAGTGAAGTCCATCTAGCGTTTTTCCTCCTCCTTTTCCTTTGCCCTCATCCTTTCCTACTACCCTCCTTTTGATCTGTGTGGCACCTGGAAAGGCTTGAGGTGACCTGGCAGTGCTAAAGAGGCCCTTGGCTGCAGCACCAAACAGCACAGAAAGTGCAGGGAACTGAGCCGAACCTGGCAACTTGTCATCCAACAGGGCAGAGACACACCTCGGGTATGTCTGCTCTGGCTTGCCAGCACCTCCCCATTTATAGTCCAGTATACTGTATGTGGTCAGCTGGATGATGCACTGCATACATTAGGTATGTTAGACCACAACAGAGATAATCAGTGGAGTAATAAGTGGATATATATCAGAAGCTGGGGCTTACAAAAAGAGTTGTATAGTGGCCAGAAACATATCAGGATTACAGTTTCCTTCAGTTGGTCTACCTTCTCCAGTAACTTTTCCAAAAGATAACAAAACTGCGTATTCAGACCAAAAACAGCAGACATAAGATCTGGGAATTTTGTCAATAAATCTATAATCAAATAGTCTAAATCTTATTTTGTTAGACTGAATATATATTACATCATGGATTCAGTTGCCCCAGTAACCATTATCTTTTAAGTACATCATCTTTATTCATTTTCATTTGAAACAAAAGAGAATTTATGTCCTCTATTTTTGCATTTAGGTCCCATTAAAAACTCCCAAGAGTTTCTGCTATTTAATTCTGCTATTTAATTTTAAATGTATTTTTTTTTGTTTCTTTGTGATGTAATTCATGCATGGTGCTGAATACTTCCTTCAAGCAGGTTACATGCAGAAACGTGTCCCTGAACATGCTTGTATTTCATGTACACATGCAAGAAAGCGCGTCATGGCGAGTCCTTCTTCTGGATTTGTCCTCCCGAATCCCGCCAGTCACGGCTTAAAGCTGCATGACACTGTATACCACCTGAGAATGACAGCGCCCTCCCACCCATCCC
>OMNN01001953.1:0-11292 GCA_900302755.1 Chromis chromis | reverse complement strand
GCTGGCTTGCTGGGCTCGGGATGACGCCACCTCTCGCTCCGCCCCGGCGCAAACTCGCTCCCTGCGTTCATTTCATTCCTCTTCTCATTCCGAGCATTCTTCGCATCTCTGTCAGTGCGCGAAGCGATTCACCTACACCTTCCTGGCCGGCCCAGAAAACACCAGAATAACTTGACATAGTGTTCCACATCCCCAGTAACACCACAGTACAAAAAGAAAGGGGCACTTTTATATGAGATATCAATAACGAGGTAAGTTCAACGGTAGTTGCAGGTATTCAAACTGGCTGTAGACTTCTGCTCCTGGGGCTAGTTTGCGTCTTTTTTAAATACTGCTCAGTGTATTAAATGTTATTTTAGTGTTTCACCCATTTCGTGAAGTAACGTTTGGTCGTTTGTGTCCTCGGTAGATAGATGGCCGCTGTTGCAACAGGGTGCTTCACTTTGAACACTCTGTTGTAGCCTTATGGCTTTGACACAGCGGCGAAAAATCTTTGACATTTTTCACATTTTTGGAAAAGAAGCCTGCTCATACGCCCCTAGGAAAAGCCTCAGATGCCGTTTGCCCCCCCGTGTCAGTTTCCCCAGAAAGTCTTAGCGGGGATTCGGGATGAACTAAAAAATATATATAAAAAAGCAGGAATAACTGTTGTTTTTTTGTGTGTGGACAAGATGACGGTTGAAATCGTTGCTGTTTTCCTCTCCGTAGTTGGCCCAGCCGGGAGTTGTTGGAGGTTTCACCGGAGCATTTTCGGACCACCTCGGAGAAAAACACAAGTGGGGAGACTTGTTGCTTCAACGCTTTCTTTTTTTTTTTTAAATCGCCATCGAAGTTTTGTGTAAGTACGTTGTTTTCTTCTTGTTGTTGTTGTTTGTTTGTGACTTGTGTGAGCGGGTCCGCGGTGCTGCTTCTTCCATGTTGTTACCGTAAGTGAACCGGAGGGAAAGGTTAGCCCAAACTCCTTTATTGTTTCACGTTGGGGGGACACGGTAAAGCTCCTCTGTTGTCTTTCCTCGACTAATTTACACCTAAAAACCAGCGGTTTGACTAAAAACAACGTGTTAATTTGTAGTTTTTGTGGCCTCTTGAGTTATTTTAGGGGTTAAATAGCATTAAAACAGCCCAACGGACGTTCATGAGGAAAAATTAGCTTAAACTGATGTTTGCGACTCGCTCGTTGTTGAACCAGATTACGTTACTGTAAGTGGATATTTCGAGGGCAGCACGTCGGTTTATTTAATTTTAGAGCTGCTTTGTGGAGTTTTGTGGAGATTTTATGTGGGGTTTCCTTCATTGTTGTCCCCTTTTCCTTCCTCTACTTTGGGAAATGCCTGCTCAGCTAAAAGTGAAGTCTCCCCACTGCAGGCCAGCTGTGTGTCACAAAGTTTTACTCCTTACAATGATTTCATCCACATAACTTTTTTGTAGAGCTGGAAAAAAACATGGCTATTATGCAAAGGGAGGGATGAGAATAAGGCCAAAGCTTTCATTAGCTGCAGTAAAGTTAGCTTAAAAAGTGGGTGTAGATCTCCCCTCTTTGTGACTGAATATTTGCTGCTTTAAATAGTCACATTGGCTTTGCACAAACAGGACATCAGGTTGTAGTTTACACAGCTCTGGTCTGCTGGTAGGATTCAATCAAAGCGGAGGTATACTTTTTTAAAATTTTGACGACAAGTATAAACTAAATCATTCATTCTCTTGTGAGCTCTCCAGTTGTGCTTTCTAGTATCTTCCGTCAGCTGCCAAGTCACACTGATCTTGAGCAAATGGGTGAAATAAAATCTTTAAAAATCCACTTTCCCTCACTACTACGACTACAAGTTTTTGGCTGCAGCACCTCCACCTTTATCTATGCCTAATGTGTGAAAGCAGCTGGTTATAGCAAGTGCACAAGTTCTCACGGTTAAACATTTAATGTAACTTTGTAAGACTAAAGAGACAAAAAGACATTGTGTTTTTTAATTGAATTAATATGAAAGCGTTGCTATCATTTCCTGGAAACAGTCTGAATGCAGTCAGGCATAACACCAGACATGTCACAGAGTAAATCTGCTTGCTTGGATGAAGAAAAAAAAAAAAATCAGGGGTAGAAATAGATGCTTTGTTTTCAGCTTATGCAACCAGTGGACCTGTTGGACGGGAGCCTGCATAACATTTATGCAAGAATAGGATGTTGTCTTTGTTTGACCGAATGAGACTTTAACTCTGTTTGCTTAGAAGCATAAGACAAAACATTATTACCTGTAGATTGTTAAAGAGACGATAACATATGCAGATCCGTGGCTATGATGACAGTGAGCATGCATTTTGTAGTGTATTAAGCGCGGGGAATTGATCACCCCCGTTGGGCCTTCCCCAGTCGAGGGTGTCTAGTTGTAATGGCCGAAACACCCAATGAGACTGGGGTATACTACTGAGGATGTGCCCCCTGTATCACCCTCCAAACGAGAATCCCCACCCGAAATTCTGCTGTGAATGAGTCAAGCCAAGGTATGTGCTCGCACTTAAAGGATGGTTACATCTTCGAAATCTAACTGTTTGCTTAGAAGCACAAGACAAAACATTATTACCTGTAGATTGTTAAAGAGATGATAACATATGCAGATCCGCGGCTATGATGACAGTGAGCATTAAGACTAGTCTGTATTTTTAAACCTTTTAGAATTTGCCATGGTAAATTAGGTACAACTATATAAATAAAAGTTTAAAATGTACGTCTAAGAAATATTGTGTGCGTCATGCTGCATTATGACATACAGTTGTGAAATTTAAGCAGATACAGAAAGAGAACGGTTTGTGCTGTTGTGGATATATTGCATTATTGTTCAGGTTTTGTTCCTTTATGCCGCCTTGTTGAGGTCAGAGGGTAGGACTACAGAGAGTGTAGTCTATCTGTTGTGAAGTGTGGACAGAATAATGTGCTTTTGTGAAGCACAGAGTGGATTGTGTTACTTCTTGGAGCAAAGTGAGACTCTCCCTTTCTTCTGTCGACCTTCAGAGAACTGCATTTTGGCCAAGCATTTGTCAAATGTCTCTACACATTTTGTGCTTCATGAAGAAACACGACAAATATCAGTTTTTGCTTTTGTTGTCACACGGCAAAGATGTCATTTATCCTGTCGGTGATGGGGTCTCATGACCCTGGAATCACACATACACACATCTAAGTCTCCTTTGTGAAGCCTTTGCATACAGTAATGACAGAACACGGCCATAGTTACTTAAGATATTTGGAAATATACACAAGATATAACCGCAGTGAGTTACCTGGACTGACAAGGCTACGCTGATAGTCTGAATGGTGCTAAAGATAAAGACAAACTCTACCTTTAACTACTCGTATTATAAGGAGCTTAAATTTTAGAATAACCTCAAATGCTTTGATTAGTAGCACATTAAGAGATACAGTGAGTCCTAACTGACCACTGAATAAGTGCCTGTTTATCCTACACCATAATGTATTGAACATCATCTCATTTACAAATAGCTTTTTATTCTATGACTATCAGTGTGAAGCTGATTATTTTATGGGTCCTACTGGAGTTCTAATTTTATTTAGAAGCTTCAGGTTGCATTTTGCATTAGTCTTAAAATTTAGATTGTCACAAAAAAAAGAGATAATACCTAACAGGATAATTAGAGGGCTAGACACAATGTAATGTTGGCAGTTTCTCTGTGCTAGAGTGTAACTAGACCACTTTAAGCAGTCATTGGTGTTTATTAGTGCGTCACCACAGATGAAGAGTCACGATGAGCAGATTCAAAAGGAAAAAATACATATTTCTCTGTCTTGGTTTTAGGTTTGTTAAGTCGATTAGTTGTTATGTCTTTGTCATGTTTTCATGGCTTGGATTTTATGTGCTACTGTCAACAGTTAAAAGCCTTGCTAGTTTCAGCTTTTACATTGTTTTGGACAGTAATCCATAGCATACATGTTTAAACAGGAAATTAATCTGCAACCAGAGGTGCAACAAGGCATGTTTTCTGTTTTATTGCTAATTCCTCATGGGACTGTGAACACATTATGTGTTGTACATTTTTAATTGAAATGACAATACACAGTATAATATTTTGTTATGAAAATTCTGGGCTAGAAAAAAGAGATCTGTGATCTGTAATTGAATCTCGACACAGAGTCATTAATTGTGTAATTAGATGTGATGTGTGGCAGGGGTTGAATCACATCAAAACATCAGTGTTCTCCGTGGTCAAAGCATGCTTTAAAAAGAGGACACTCCTGCAGGCTTCCAGACTGTGTGTGCCCTGAGGTAAACCCTGGTCTAGAAAGGGAATTTTAGAGTATGCGCTGCTGCTCAGCAGTTTGAGCAGGGCCCACTGAGGCCAGCGGAGAGTGCCACCAAAAAGGAAAAGCTGGCTCAAAGCCACTGACGTCATCTAAGCAAATCTGCTTCAGTACTGCAGCCATAAAATGACTGCCAGCTACCGAATGCACTTTGGCCCTGTCAACCACCTTAGTTAGTGCAACACTGTTTTTTCCCTCCTTGTGCATACTTATGGAAGGCTGTGTTTAAGTCCACTTCCATTTTGCTCGAGTAGCAACAGACGTTGCCTTTTCATTCAAAAGGAACGAGTTATGTTTGAGCCTTCCTAGTTTTACATAAAGCAGCAAATGATTGAGGTTGTCTAACCCTTTGAAGTCGTACCACTTTAATATTACAGCCTCATAATGTTTACCATATGGCAATCTCAATCTTTTGTTCTGGAAAAAAGGCATTTAGACAGCATAATGTCTTAACCACTTATGATTGATGTGCAGTGCCTTAGAAGTTATTTAGACACTGGCACATGTACTTTTCCTCCTATTCTAATTTGAAAAAAAGACAAATAAATGAGCTGCCTCGTGGACACACACACACACACACACACACACACACACACACACACACACACACACACACACACACACACACACACACACACACACACACACACACAGGCAAGAAGCAATATATATTCCATGAATCATTTGATGAGTCATTTTCTGAAACCACTATAAACATTTTAGGCGCTTAACCACAATGAAAGCAGGAAATCAACAACTTCCTTTCTCAGTGCTGACCATAGTAGTGGTAGTGGTGTTCAGCTTCTCACTAGTGAAAGGAAACCCTTGGAGCAAAGGCACACAGTCACTTCATTTACTGAAACTGTGTATAATTTGTGGCTTGTATTCAAATGTGGGTTATTTAGTCTCTCTGGCACCGTATTCCCCTGTCACTGCTTGTAATAAATTCCCACAAGACCTTTCATCAATGGTCGCTGTATTGTTATCGTGGCTGACACAGATCAGGCACACTCTCTCTGCCCTGAAGGTGCCCTGGATTCAGCGAAGGCACAGATAGACTGGAGGGTAAGCTCCCAACATTAATATGCAGGCTGTGCCCGGTAAATTAGTTTGGAATCCGAGCCAGGACACTGCAATGGAGAGCTGTGTTGTCCAAACTTTTTTTTTTTCTCTGTTTAGTTTGAATAGGTCCAAATAGTGGACATTTTCAACAAGGAGCTGTAGGTTTATAATTACATCATCAACACGGGTTAGCGGTTTTGTTAACAAACAATGCATCTTTCATTATCCCATTAGAGCATATGTAGCCTTGAAAGGATGAAGATGGCAATAGTCTAAATTTTGAGCGCACAAAAAGCATGAAGAGAACAAAACCAATATGTATTAGTGCATCTCTTATGCTTTCTCTTGTGGCTCTCAGCCCGAGGCTCATTGATTCCTGCTGAAGACGTGACTCTAAAAACCGGTCGCAGTTGTAATAATTGCACGTGGAAATAAAGGAACATGTCACCTAATGCAACACTGTGGCTCACCGACAACAAAGGAGCTACATCAGGCTGTTTTTTTTTCTATCATATCAAGGTGACTGACTTTAAAAGTAGCCGGTTGTTGGCTCCTGATGTACAAAGTATGAAAGACTCCACATAGCATTTTAGTATAGTGTTTTAATTTGATGACTGCATGAATTCCCAGAACAATTCCATTTATAGAAGGCTATACAAGATAGCTTTACTGTTTTTGCTGGTGCACTCATTTGAAAATGGTTTTCTATTGTAATGAATAAGAAGAAGTAATATTTTCACATTACTTTTCCTACATGGAGAGTCTTTACACTCCTGTTGAACCGGATGAAAGAACTGTACCTAAGGAATTTCACAAAATATTACAGAAAACATTTTTAATTAATCCATAGTTTGCCGTAAGATTATTGTGATTATGCCAAATACCCTAGTGTAGTAAAGTATATTCTCTGTGGTGAATACAGCAGCTTTAATGAGAGTAAGTTTACATTTACCCTGCTAATCATTTAAATAGTCCCTTTAGGATGATTTATGATGCTTATTATGTGCCATGACTTCATATCTACTGTCTACACTAGATTCTCAACAACCTTATAGCTCTTAAAGTGAAACATATCAGTTTTATATCCAGTCTGCCCTATACAAATAAACGGATAAAAGAATTCCTCGCACAGGGAAATATGTCAGTATAAGTATCAGTATCATGTCTATATTACTAATGGTGATGTCTCTGAAACATTTGTGTGTAAATGAACCCACATTCATCCCCAATATGAAATCCTGTTTGGAAAGTTGTATAAAATAAAAAAGAAAAGTCACATTTGATTTAGTTAATTTCATCTGGCTGATTAACACATCGTAAGACTCTTAGGAGGCTCCTTTTGACAGATGAGTCCAGTGTGGCATGCAGCAGTTTCCAAGAAAAGAGATAAAATGACAGCAGCAGAGAAACAAGAATGAAAGAAGTATATCAGGGGGTAAATGGTGACTGAAGAACCAGAAAAAAAGAGATGAAAGTCAGTGTGAATTGGCAGCGCCAAATGCAAATGGTGGCCTTCATGCTCATCACTGTGATTTGTTTTTTCGTGCCCGTCCGCACGCGTCCTGAATGAGCCAGCAGCCAGCCCTCGGCCTGCTCTGCTCTCATAACTGTCAGGAGATCCTTTATCTGACGGACCTTTATTTACAGCTTTAATTTCCTGAGCTTTATGTGTTCCGCTCGCACTCCACACCACTGTGACATGGGCGTATGCTGTCTGGAATGCACTGCAAATTTTTGATAGGCAAATGTCCTCTGAGCTTTCATTACATTTCATGTTTGACTGGTAAATTGTATTTTTATATATATATTGGTATTATCGGCAGAACAGGGATGTATCCTCAGAAGGAGAGATTTTGTCTCCTAGATTTATAGTCAATTTTCCCTCTATTACAGAAGTGGAAGACCTTTAGCTATGCCTCTTTTCTGGGCTCCTGACACATCTGATGCTGTCCAGATCATGTTGTTGTTGTTGTTACCTGTTTCTCAGTCTCAGGCAGGTAGAGAGAGCGGCTTTGACAGAACCTGTAAATCAATCTCGAACAAAGATTGATCCCACAGTGGCCTGATGGTTGCTGGGTAGTGGGATGTGGGCCTCAGATTTGAGAGAGATGATATCAGACAGATTCACGGCACTTAAGCCTCCAGTTCAAAGAGGCATGAAATAAACACTAGGCCATTGCCAACAACAGAAGCAGCATAAGTAAGCTTTCTAGCCTCACCGGGACCTTTGGAAATTGGTAGCCTATATTTATTCATTTATTTGTACTTCAAACCTGTAGATTTATTCATGAAACCTACTGGAAAATCCAATACAGAATCAATAGTTTGGCCTGAAATGCATGCGTAGTTTAGTTACATACTGTATTCTGCTTTTAAATGCTTTTAATATGACAAATGAAAACGTTCCCTGCCATTCATTCCATTTGCCTTTTTTAAATTGCAGAAATGGCAGTAGGTTGAATGTTTGCTCTGAAGATGTTTTTTTTATTATTATTATTAAAGGTTTGGACTCATGTTAATTGCTGCACCTGTTTAATTGATTTTAATTCATGTTAAACAGTGGCTGCATGCCTTAACTTTACTTTGAGTAAATAAATTCAGCCTACTTCCATTGATTCCATTGGTTCTGCATCTCAAGGTCCTCAAAGACCTGCTGTCAGAAACTTCATTCTACAAACATGCTTTTCTTGTGGTAATTATTTTTTATGTTTTTAATGACAGAAAGTGGAATTTCAGTCACGCTTGTCATTCTAAGTGTTCATAGTTGGTTACATGTTGCCTAAAATGGAATAATTTTGACATTGCTGTTATAATTATGCAAAGGCCAGGCTATGTCTTTACAACACGTTTAAAATGTTGAGTTTTGAAATCACATGGTAATTATAGTTTTACTCACTGTGGCCTTAGCTGCTGTGGGCCATTATGGGGTGCACAAAAGTCATTCACAGAATCATTATTGCACCCTCTGAGATAACAGCACAAAAGAACTCCACATGGAAAATTACATTTGAGACCTCTCATCTGCTATTTCATTACCTTGCTCTGTCTGATGGGTGAAATGGGTTCTCTTAATTTAAGGAGCTGGATTCCAGCTTGGTGAGTGGTTTATGTAATCTCACGGTAAGTGTAATTTCCCATAATTCCATGTCACACCTACTGCTCTGCTTAGCTACCACATTCACTGATTGCATTGCGGGCCATCTTTACCCCGCATCTCACAAATAAGACCATTTCTATGGTGTACACCCTGCAAAGACAGAAGTATGCAATTATCTGTAAGCCACAAGTGTTTCTATGGGTGACATTCATACCTTCTTTTGACAGATGTAATTAGTCTCCAGATTCTAAGGCACTAAGAGACCGTCTTCTTTGACAGCTGCTATTTCATTCACATGTTTCACACAGCACAAGCATCTAATTGATGTAGTTTCTTTGCATCCAGTTGATGCAGAGAAACTCATCTATTAGGGAGATGACTTTTATCCAATAGAGGACAAGTCAACAAACCTCATCTTATAGATGTAGAGTTATCAATTTAATACATTAATATATATATTTGGGTTTCTGTTGACTCATACCACTGCTGCTCATCCTTTTCCTCCTTAAATGCAAACACACATTTTCTCTGTCACAACCCACGTTATACTGGATTATATTGGTAATATTTTGAACACTTTATGTCAACAAGAGCTAAATGAATAAAATGAATTAATGAACAGTTGAGCAATAAGATGTCTTGGACAGATCTATACTACACTATAATGGAATTGTAATGGAATAGTATAATAAAAGCCTTATGTGCAATATATCAGTATATCAATAGACCAGTTATTACCTGTTTTGAATGTTTTATGCTCACGTCAGAATGAAAACAATAAGTTCTCAAAAGTTTATGGTGCATTTAATGACAATAAACACATTTGTTTGAGACTGAGTGATACACTGATGGTAAAGACTTATGTGTTGTTAAACCCTGTGCAGGAAGAGCATTCATTCATTTGAACATCATTTAATATTAATACATGAAGCTTTACATAACCTTTTGAAGGAACCCATAAAGTTTCCACGATCATGCTGCAAATATTTTACAATTATGTAATGTTTGTTGATTGTTAACAAGCACTGCTTAAATCCTTTAATAAATTATTTATGGATGCTAAATTGTTGCATTAGCCTGCAGCCATTTTTTATTCATGTTCATATAAATTATTAGTTTGCCTCCTCTCCAAACATCTGTCATCTGCAGCCACCAAGCTAAAGTGGAAGTACGTTTTTTTTGTTCTTTCTAAATGATGGCATTGTTAGCGCTTTGTGGTATTCTCATGGAGTTTAAGAAAGGACTGAGGTGAAGATAGAGGACAAACTTGGGGAGGTCCTTCTTGTGAAGGAGATCTCAATGGGACTTCCTGGTAGAATAAAGGTGAAATATTGAAATAAAAACAATGACAGCTGATTTGATTTCAAGACAACAACAAAAACATTACTCAGATGACAAATAGCAGGTGGAAAAGGCGGGGAAGTGACAAAAGCATACCATTGGCATCTCAAGGATTTGTTCTTCTTTTATAAAAAAGTAAAGGACTTGTTTGTGAAAGCAGTTTTTTGAAACCTTTTAAAATTGTAGGAAACAGTCTAAATGGAAATGTACATTACGCCTGTGCCAGTAGTTCTGGATGACTTGAAGGTTAGTTAGTTCTTGTCCAGAATATATCAGTGATTATTTCAGAACCTCTGTGTGGCCTTTAGGTACAGAGTTTATAACTTCATCTGTGCCATTTTTCCATCTTTATAGAAAGTGGGATTGAAGTTGAAAGTCACTGTTGCCATGTTGTTTGTGTTAGTTGACTTGTTTCATTTCCCCTCAGATAGCGATCAATATCCAGAAGACACATTTGATCACATATCAGAGAAACAGCATTTTGAGAAACATTCTGAGTGGAGTCACTTCTAGTAGAAAAGAAGTATTAATGTTTGTTTGCGTAGTGATTTTCAGCAGTTTCATTACTTTAGTTCTTATTTAGGTTATTTGAAATGTATCCACTAGCAGGGGTGGGTCACTTAATTAATACAGCAATGTGTGCAGCTGTTCTGTCTACCCCTTAGTGGTATTATTAACTATAAGGGTGATAGGGTTATGCATTTTACTGATGTCTTTGTTCCAATGTGCTGTTTGGATTTTTTGACTTAGTGTGACTTTTGTTCTTACTCCACATATTTCAACTTTAATATGTTCATGCGTTTTGGCAGTTCAGCCTCTTGCCAGTTCAGGCTGTTCATATACACTGCAGAAATAGGACAGTTTTTTTTTCTTTTTGACACGTTTTCATTTTTAGTTCACTGATATGATGACTCAGTGCCACAGGAAAAGTACTGAAATAATATTTTGAGTTGACCTGATTTTCAACCTATTTGTTTGAAAATGTATTTTAAAATATTTTGCTGCTTTAATTTTTAATTTTTACATTTTTTTTTAGCCTTTATTAATCCCCTTGGGGAAATTCCTTCTCTGCATTTGACCCATCCTATTTGAAGTTAACCTTAACTATACATACTAGGAGCAGTGGGCTGCCGTGGTGCAGCGCCCGGGGAGCATTCAGGGGTTAAGGGCCTTGCTCAAGGGCCCACAGTGGTGGTGACTGGGACAAGCGGTCGCTCTCACTTTTCCCACCTCAACCTCTTGCCAGTCCAGGGACTCTAACTGGGGACTCGAACCGGGGACTCGAACCGGCGACCCACTGGTTACAAGTTCGCTTCACAAACCACTAGTCCACCACTTCCCCCAAACGCATCAAATTATTTTTCAAGCACAAAAGTAAAAGTACTAACTTTGTAAAATGGCTCATTTCAGGCACAGAAATACGTATATTACTGGATTATAATTGATAAATCAGTTGGTAAAAGAGGGTTTCATTTTAAATAATGTT
>OMNN01001933.1:0-10107 GCA_900302755.1 Chromis chromis | reverse complement strand
CTTTTGCACATAGGCCTACTTCTGTTATGGCCTGTCTGATAACATAGTATAGCATTTAGGTCAACTCAGGTTGTTTAAAACGTGCTACACAAATACAATTTATTTATTTAGATCTGATTGCAAGAGTGATTTCAATGTGACAACTTTGTCGATGCGAGATGTTTTCCATATAAGCAAAAATGTTACGGTGGAGTCTAAAGTCTGAATGAAGTTTTGATTTGCCATTGGACGCACTGTCAAAAAGCGTCTGACGTCATCACGCACTATTTGGCGCTGATTTTCACGCAGCTGGTCTCCAGTCAGTTTTACAGGGTGTGCTGGAGCCCTACAATGACGGTGACGACAGAGCATAAACTGACCTCAGATCTGTAAGCGGAGACGGAAGCTGTAGCGGAACACATGACACTTGGCGCGTTTGTACAAGCGGTTGGCGCCACAGACTCACAATTCAGTGTGCACAGTCAGTAGCAGAGGTACAGAGCTGTCTGTGTAGCTAACATATTGGTTAAAGTTGACTTTTTGTAGCTAAATCAGCTCTTCACAGCCATGACGAAACTCTCAGAAGGCGCAATAGAGGTAAGGTTTATATTCACAGTACAACGAATGAGCTGAAATATGTTTTTAAAACCAAAACTTGGCCCAGGATAAATAGAAATGGGTGCCATTTGCCTGCAAGTGTTTTCTTTGTTAAGCTTGAGTAGCTAGCTAGGAGTCAGTTGCTTGCAGCCAGTGTAATTTAGAAAACATAACGTTTGCTAGCTTAATGTTACATTAGCAGTTGTTAATGTTTGTAGCTTTTTAAAACACGATGTGTTTGCAAAAGTCTAAATTTAACTCCAAGTTAGATATAAAGGTTGACTTAGCTTTGGGAAAAAAATGTTTTTCCATCTATTTTCAGATGAAACGTGTTGTATATCGAGTTTCTTAAGCTAACAAAATGTTTGTGTTTACAGGCTCTGTCAAATGGCACCGGTGGCAACGATGCAGTGCTTCAGTTGGTGGTGAGTAGCGTTCACAAAAACTATGGTCACAGAGCGATTCTTAATGTTTAGCTCACTGCTGACCTACTTCTTTCACTTTTTCATTTTTTTAAACACTGAAATCGCAAGCACAGGATTTGTAAAGAGTTTGAATCAGGGTTAGGAAGAATTCTACAAACCAAAGCTGGATTAGTTACGTTCTTAAAAGTGGAAAGCTTTGTGAATCTGCATCATCACAATTAGCTGTTAATTCTAAATACTGCAATATTTTTCTGTAGTCATCAGCTCTATAAGCTATCAGCTGTACATGTCCGACAGCAAGAAAAAGTCCAGGAAATAAATCCATACATAACTCTGCTCACAGTAAAGCCAGCTGAGACAAAAGGGGGCCAACACAGGCAATAACAATTGCATTTGCATTTTTGTAAGAATTCATTTTTGAATGCACCTTTCAAACAAAATGAAAATCAGAAGAGCATAACATTCAGAGAGATAAACCTTGAATTTTTCTCCCCTAAATGTATTAAACTGTCACTTATCTGTCATCTTTTAGAACATTCGAAAGATTGATGGAGGAAATGGTCCAGCTCGCTTTCGGGTGATGATGAGTGATGGGCGACACACTCTGACTTGTAAGTTTTGTATGCGTGTGTGTTTTCTCTGATGATTTAAAAGAATCTGTTCTCAAGATTCAAAAACAGCCTGTAGTTAATCATAAGCTTGACATTTTAACTTTGTGTTTCCAAGAAAACCATTGCATAAATATAGAGGAAGAGCAAGTTTACATCCACAACAGACAAAAAGATGCAATTCTGTGACTGATTATGAACTAGCATTTACTTAAATGCCAACATTTAGAAATTAAACCTTAGTTTTTTGCATCTTAGAACTCCTTAGTAAATTAAATAAAGGTAAATGATGTTAGCATTTAAATGACTAGTGCAATATAAGGATGTTTGATGGTGTTCAGAGACTTTATTGACTGTTTTATTTGAGACTCAATGCACTATGGGTGTGGGATTGAAGACTATGCCTGTTTATCTGAGCTGTTACTCTCAAGAGCTCCTTAGTTGGGCTTCCCCTAATTAACTTTCCTCTCTCGTTGCTTTACACCTTTGCAGCCTTCATGCTGTCCACCCAACTGAACAGCATGGCTGAGGAGAACATACTGGCCCCAAACTGCATCTGCGTTCTACAGAGGCATGTGACCAACATACTGAAGGATGGCCGGTATGCTGATTTTAAATACAAGTGAATATAAAATATGCATACAAGGCTATTTTCTGTTGTTTATTGAGATGTGTCATTACAGGCGAGTGGTGATCATTTTGGAAATTGACGTCATTAAAACTGCTGAAGAAGTTGGTGGCAAAATAGGAGACCCTACTCCTTACAGTGAAGGTGAGACTTCGGAATACATTTCATTAATAGTGCAGCAGTGCTCATTGTATATGCTTATAAAGTTAGACTGATGGAGATGAATATAGTTACACATACTGGGTTGTAGTTTACTGTAGGCTATTACTAATGCCAAGTCTTCCTTGCAGGTCAGAGCAAAGCCCCGCAATCAGCTCCAGCTCCTGAGAGCCGACCTCCACTGCAGCCACAAAATAAAAATGAAAGTGAGTGAAAGCTTTCACTTTAACTTTTCAGCATGAATTAAAATTAAGAGAAATATGAACAATGGACTTTTTTTCACCACCAGATGGCAGCATTTTTCTATTGCCTATAATAATTTGGGTCACTCACAGACCCGCTGAGAAACATTTTCATTTTTAGCTTTCTCAGACCTTTCTCAAGTTTTTTTTTCTTTTTCACAGTGTTGTTGACGCTCCCAATTCTCCTGAACTATCTTGTTTCATGTTAACGCTTGATATTATGAACTTTAACAGCTATGAGCCTGTGTTGACGTACAGCTGTCTCTGCTTGTGTTTGTCAGTCATTACGTTTATCTTTTTTGAAGTGCACAGAATACACAAAATAAGAAATGCATAACAACACTGGAGAGTGTGGATTAGCTCTATGAACAAATCAATTTGTTTATGAAACACAGTCAGTTGTTCATGTCAAAGATAAGCAGTGGATCCCAGTGTAGCAGATACTTGGACTAGGAGGGATGTGCCATCCAGCTGTCAGAGGGGTTTTGCTGTCTTCTAGTGTGTGTCATAGCAGGTATTCATCCCTCTAATCTGCCGTGTGGGAATTGAGGTTGTGGCAACCACCCTCCTCATCAGCACAGTCATTGTTCATTTCTCTGTGTGTGCTTCTTGATCTGGGGGCTTAATTACCAGAAGTGCAGTGGTTGGCAAAGTGGGAGGACTTAAGTGGACACTTTGAACTCTAATCCTCCGCGTGAGACGCACACAAATCAAATGTGCAGCGCTTGTTCAAACGGAAAATCTCAAAGTCAGGCAGCACCACTCTCCGGGGGAAGAGCAGCTCCAGTTTGTTATAGCATTTCACACTCTGCCCTGATTCTGTGAAATGTGAATCATCCTTCTCACCAAAATGCTGGATAACACATCTCCAACTTGGGTTGACAAGATTTTTGTTTCCTGTACGAGTCTCTCGTGTTTGTCAGACTCGAGAGTCAATGGTGGTGAATTTACTTTAAGTCAATAGGTTTTTTTTTGGGATGAAACTTCCCTCATGAAGTGAAATAATTACGGTGATCAAGCAGTTGCAATCCAAAGAAATTGGATTTTTGTAATTTGTCTGTGATGAATAATGTATGTGCCTCTCTCTTGACTCCTCTCCATCACTGCTCTTCATGGATCATTTATTTTTCTCTTCATTCCTCCTACAGTGAACAGAGGTTTCAGCAGAGACTTTGGAAAGAAGGCTCCATCTGCCATGCCCAATACTCCAGGGGGCAGCTCCAAAGTTGTGCCCATTGCCAGCCTCAACCCCTACCAGTCCAAGTGAGTCTGTTTGCTAATAACTGAGAAATGTCAAAAAGCTGTTTATTTACGTTTTGGGATAGTAACAACTCGTTATTGCATACATGCATAATAAAAACTTGAAAATCAAATTAGAAATTGCAACAATTGTATAATACAATTACATACAGTAGCCCTGCTGATGTGAAGCTTTCTATAGTGAATTGACACTGTCAGAGAAATGCTGAATCAACATGCCCACTGTAATGGTTTAGTTTGTGTTCCATTGGACTCTATCCTCATAGAAGTATTTTTTGCATTGTATGCTTTGCAGCATGTCTTTATTGAGCCAGATCAGATCAACTGTTATGACCTCACTGCAGACATATTGGTACTGGTGTATATGTTGGCTGACGAAGAGAGTGAAAAAGAAAAAGGTCAAAGACATGCCTGAATTCAGTCTCTGTGTAGGTCCACTATATAGTTTCACAACTTTATTTTTCAACTTTAAAATACCCTGCAAATGTCATCCTTAGTACAGATCGAGGTCACTACTCCTTAAAGAGAATCCTTATCAAAACTGCTTATGTTAGGAATTTTAACTGATACATCTTTATCAGATTTATCAAACTCTCAAATGTCAGCATGGTATTGTCCTCAAAAATCCAGTATCAGTCAGGTTTTACTGTGTGATATTAAATGGACTGCAGTTGTTGTTTGCAACAAGCATATTTAGAAAAGTTTTTGGAGGATGAGATTCAGCCTTAAAATATGTATTTGGGATATGTACAGTGGCACTAAAGCCACTGCTGCAGTGTACTGAGGAAAGTCTCAAAAACACAGATTCAGACAGCCAGGATTTTATACATAACAAACTGAAGGAACCAATTCTGTCTCCTTTTGGGTCTAATTCTGCAACTTGGCATTTAGAAGAGTAGTTTCATAGTGTTTGAGCAGAATCATCGGTGAACTGGTTTGCTTTAGCTGTGGCAAGTTGCGGAGGGTTGGGTAAAGAAAGAGCAGTAGACTTCAAAGAGCCACACTAGAGATGCAGATTTAAAACAATTTCCCACCTTAACAATCAGTAGTCAATCAGTCGTTGAATGAAATTCAGTGGATGTTGTTCCATATACTCACTGAAATGTAAAGAATTTGTGAATAAACACCAGTTTACTTGAATCATGTATTGAATAGCAAAAAATAATGACTTAATTTAAAATAGCTGTTCAGCAAAATCCAAAGGTTAAACACAGCAAACGAGTTGCAGTCTTTCACAGTAAACTGACCTTTAATGTGTATTCTGAGAGGTATTATATCATAATAAACCTCATACCTGTTCTAACAATGAAGTGACTTTTTCACTGTAGGTCACGTTAGTCCAGCTGCTGCAAACAGCTGCTCAGCTGAAACAGATGTCCACAAATACTGTTGCGTCAACTTTATCAGTCTGGGAAGTCTCAGTATTTACTGCCTTCTTAAAGTGGATTTATGCTCAGAACAGAGTGTCGCTGATACACTGCTTCACTTTAATTTTAATTTGTTGGAAGCATGTTGGCCTTCTGCTGACACTCTGCTCCTGGCCTGTGTTAGCATTTTAAAGTTCTAATTTATAGTTAGCATGAGCCTCCAGTAGCTAGTTAAACCAAACACCTGCCAGACACCTTTTTTACAAGTTTTTGCTTCAGAATTCATTAACACAACTAAGGTATTTAGCAGTAAGAAGCAAGGAGGTGTGCACTTGTTTTATGCGACTCTTATGGGTGGTCAGCAAACACACCTGTAACTCCATCTAAATAGACAGTAAGAGGCTCCACCTCGTGGAGCAACTAGGTACTACAGCAAATCTAGAATACGTTGTCTGATAGTTGAGCTGTCTGTCCTTAATCTTCTGCCTTTTTGGTTTATATTTTTATTTGATCAATTTATTAACAAAATTATTAATTCATTTTTTATCAGTCGATTTGCAATTATTTATCAACATCCCAAATTGCCATGTTCTTAATGAAGCAATGATGAAGAGTTACATTTAATCCAGTTTAAGGCATGAAGAGCTTATTTTAAACTTCTAAATATGTAATTTTGATACACGAGGATGAGGTTTTAGGGGTTTAATCAGTGACTGCAGAGGGAATTCAACAGCACAGACCTTCCTTCCAGAGTTAATTTGTCAGTCATAGGTGTTACTGATAAGATTACTAATGACTATGTGTGTGTTGAGGGATACCAGTCAGAGCTCATATTGCAGACTTAGTCATTACTGTCATGAGCTACACCGGTGCTTGTATCTGGAATGAATTATCGAAATGTCCCTGAAAAGAATTTTATAGAGGACGCCAGTAAATAATGCAGGTTTAGTGTTATCTTTACACATTGCCATTCATCCAAAGGACCACCAGGGGGCAGATTATTAAAAGCTTGAGATAGTGGACGAATGAGTGAATTAATACATGCATATATGTAGCCTGACATTCTGGGCTCATTAGATCCTCTAAAAAATAAAGAAAACTGGCATAAATAAGCTCAGACTTGTCCGTTTTTAATAGGTGGACGATCCGTGCCCGTGTCACCAACAAGAGCAACATTCGTACATGGAGCAACTCTCGGGGTGACGGCAAACTCTTCTCCATGGAGCTTGTTGATGAGAGTGTAAGTATTATTGTTGTCCCACTGTTCATTTTCTTGTTGTGTAACTGCAAGATCTTTTGAAATCTTGTACTGTGCCTGGCCTACTTTTCATATTACCAAATTTTCTTTTTAATTACAGGGAGAGATTCGAGTAACTGGTTTTAACCAAGAGGTGGACAAGTTCTTTACCCTGATTGAGGTTGGGAAGGTGAGACGTTCCTCCAGATAATGATTCAGTATGTTCTAATTATCTGCCAGAACTGCCTTTCACTGTGCTGTTAAAGACAGATTTGGCTGCAGACTGTTCTATCAACAGCTGCCAGTACTTTGTGAGTTAAAACCACAGAGACTATGAATGAGTCATCTGGCTGAACTGTACCCATACAATAAGCAGCTTATGATCATCTGCCAGCCTTTGTTGATCCCCCCCCAACTGCCTGAAGTCCTATCTTGTTTGCACCATTCAGTCAGGTGAAATGCTCCCCAGATCTCTGATTAACATGTGGTTCATCCATCTGTATGGGCCAGGTCTACTACATTTCCAAGGGCTCCCTGAAGATGGCCAACAAGCAGTACACATCAGTGAAAAATGACTATGAGATGACACTGAATGGAGAGTCCTCTGTCATCCCCTGTGAAGACAGCTGTGATGTTCCCATGGTGCAGTGTGACTTTGTCTCCGTCGCTGACTTGGAGAGCAGAGATGCAGATACCATTGTTGGTAAGGAGCAGCAGCAATGATCTTCCCAGGCCTTTTTTTAACCCAACCTGTGTCATTCAGGACTTTATTTTGAGAGGAAAGTTGCTAAACAGCCTGCAGCTTCAACTGCAAATACAAAGACATGGCCTACTGTCAAAGATAAAACATGAATCCCTTTGCTTAGTGTTGAAATTTAATCAGGAAAACAATCTCCAAAGTATAACTTAAGTCAGATATCCTCACCAGAAAATGAGTCTTTTGACAGTTCAATTTTTCTTTGTTTTATTTAGGTTGCACAAGCTTGTCGCTGTTGGTAATTTTTACAAGTGCTTATAGGTATTTATACAGTAAAGTAGTGGGTGAAATAAACAAATGAAGCTGCCAACTTTAAACCCTCCGAGTCCAATGTTGCAGCAGTGAATAGCACATTTAAATTAAGCTATTGTTAGATAATATAAATTAAACTTACAATCCTCATAGGTTAAAAACATAGGTTTTGGCAAGTAAAACATTTTTGACTCTCATCTTGAAGTATAAAATATATTATACAAACGGCCAGTTAGACCAAAGCTGTGCTATGGCTGTTGTTTTTCATAGAGCGCTTCAGAATTAAGGAATACATAATGAATTGGCAGCATTTTCCCCCATAGATATGCAAGCATAATTTACATTACATGAAGTGATTTAAAATTTTATGTTGAAAACCCACCAAGCTGTGCTCTATGTCTCATCACTCGGAATCAGGCCATGTAAAACCTTTTGTGGCAAAGCTTTGGGCTCACTTTGTCCCTATGCTGCATTGTTGTAGCAATCTTGTCTAATTGAAACTATATTTTTTCTTTAAATGGCGCCATTCCATTTTATGAGACATTAATTCTGATGTTGTTTTCTATATTCTGTACACTGAACAAGACAGAAGAGTTGCATAACACACTGCACACAGGAGTGATAATGTAATTGCCCATCAGTGAACATGCTGTGCATCAAACCTACAGGTGGCTTATGTTTGTATCTTCTATAATTCCTCGTGTACAAGTGCACGTTATTTTCCTTTTGGCTCTGTGAGGCCTAAACACATTATAATTCTCTTCGGCACAATGTATTGCAAGAAGCACAAACCAACCAAGCGATGCTCAGAGCCCGGCTCCTACTGAGGTGTTCCCAAGCACCCAATAATAAGCTATCATAAGCTGAGGATAGAATTTGTAGTGGAAAGTAGAGCCGGATATGCTGGGAGGTTGAGGTAATTACAGTATACGAGCAGAGAGATAAAAGTGGTATAAATAATACTGATGACAGTAATAGCCTGTAGTACAGATTGACTTTGGGGCCCATGGCAGCACCGATGACAAAGTGAGAACTTGCTGTCACAGGTAAAATGAGGTAAAGATAAGGAGCCAGCTTGTAATTCTTTTAAGAAAGACTGCAGCTTGTATTGCTGTTTGAGTAATTTCCTTCCAGTTGACATCAAATTTTTTTGAATGCTTGTAAGATGACGAGTAATGTTGATAACGCCACTCTTTCACATTTTGCAAATAATAACTGCAGGTCTATTGTGCTTGGTTGGATTAGTCAACATGCAATACTATGCTTGACAAACTGCATTTGTGGAAACAATTAAAGCCCATTTCATGGTTTCTATTTAATATTATGTATGCAAGTGCCGGATATATAAGCTTGTGACCTTATACTTGATTTTAAAATGAATGAATCACACATTTCACAAGAGACATTTTGTGCTGGACCTAAAGTGACCTATTAGTGTCAAAAGCATAAACAATATTTATGATATGTGTATGTGGGGAATTCTGTTTCTCTAAAAAAAAAAAAAAATTAAGGCAAATGTGGTTATGATCTTGTTGAGATATATTGTGGTCATGATATGACACAATCCACATTTCTGTAACCGTCCTCTCGATTGTGAATCAGTGTGGCGGGAGATGGAAAAATGAATCCAGTGACCGCTACGATGTGTAACACTGATTTGTTTTTCATTACAGATGTGATTGGGGTGTGCAAGAGTGTGGATGAGGTTACCCGCCTCACAACCAAGTCCAACCGTGAAGTGTCCAAGAGAACACTCAGTCTGATTGACATGTCTGGCAAGGTGGTGACTGTCACACTGTGGGGAGAGGAAGTGAGTATGGACTTAAGAGAAAGCCTGAACTGTGTAATGTAGCAGAGATGTGTCTGTAGCCTTTTCAGTAAGTGATGAAAATCAATACTAGGCTAACATTGCATTGGCATGCTTACGGTAATGGTTAAGCTTTGTTCTTAGAGCACTTCTCTTTCCAAATATCAATCATCACCTGCATACATCCATGTTTTAGACCTTGTTTGTTTGATATAGGAGGGTTAAATCATTTACTATAAATGACTGACTCCAGACTTAATCAAGAGCTGCCTTTTGTGGAGCTTATAATCTTCAGTTTTAGGTAAGAACTATATCAAAAAGGTGTTTAATTAGTAAGGTTGTTGAGTGCATTTGGTGGTCACAGTTCAACAACTTGAGAACTAAAGATATTTAATAGTGTGTGCAGTGTTTAATAGGAGCGGATATGTTCGAAATTGTTATCTAAATACCCTGTCGCTGGGTGATGAAGTAAGTGTGCTCCTGCAGTTGATTTTTACCTGTGGCTCAGAGGGACTGTGCTGAGTTCATCATTTTTTTTCCTGTTGACAAGAGGCAGAGTGTTCCGTGTTTGTTTGTTCGACGAATACCCTTTTTCCGGTGGGACTTGATGAAGTACACAAGATGTATAGTTTATAAAGAACAATGGCAAAGCCAAACAGCAAGTGCTGGGAATATTTCCCCATATATATATATATATATATATATATAAAATATATATATATATACAAAATATATATATATATATATATATATATATATATATATATATATATATATATATAGCTTTTC